>CAJQZJ010030846.1:0-37742 GCA_907164525.1 Lophiomys imhausi
GGGTGTGGTATGAATTTATTAAAATTACCAATTATGAGAGCGTTTTTGTTTAATCCCAGGTTTGATGCTCCTTAAGACACATGTGTAAAGTATTAACTGTCTCGTGAGCTAGCAGGACCATTGCTTAGCCAGCTGAGCAAATTTTACTCTGAGTACTTGAGAATGTGATAAAAAGCCAGCCCTGAGAAGGGGGAATCTACAAAGAAGTAGGAGAAAAGGTACTACAAAGAAGTCAGAGTAAAAGGTGCTACAAAGAAGAAGGAGGTTGTTGCTCTCCCGGCTACTGCTGCTCCTCCAAACTGCTGCTTGTTCTTCCTGCTTCTGTCTCCTGGACTTCTACTGAGACTGGTATTGCCCCCAAAGAACCCAATGACCCTAAATCAGCAGGAAGTACCTTAAAGAGAACTGCGTCCTTTTCCCCTCTAACCTTCTTTGTCTCCCACCTAGGGTTGGGGGGTTCAAAGGAACAAGGGGTGGATGGGAAGCATAAGGTATTAAGTACAGTAAAATAAATTAAGTATAGTAAAAATAACAATAAGTCACCTTGGTACACCAGAGCCAGGATTACAAGTGGACATTATCACACATAGTATCTTTAAGTGGGTTCTGAGGATCAAACCCAATTCTTCATACTTGTGAGGCAAGGACTTTACCATCTAAGGTATCTCCCAGTCCTAATTTTCCTTTTATATATGTATATTTTAAAATATCCTGTTGCTCCCTGAATGACAGAATATTTTGGAACTGAGGGTTAAAGACCTTAAAAACGAACAAACAAATAAACAAACAGAATTTCTTCACCCTAAATGATCATCTTCATCTTTTTTTAATCATTCCTCTTCCACAGGTTCTATTTTTTTCTGTTTCAGGGAAATTAGCTTCCTACCTATCACAGGAATGGAATTCTTACCCCTATGGCTTTCTTCATACCATTTTTTTTTCCATTCTAGGCCACTCTTCCATGCTATCCTTAGGCCTCATCTTTTTATTTATTTATTTTTACTTACTTATTTAATGTATGAGTGTTTTATCTGCAGGCACCATGTGGTTGCTGGGAATTGAACTCAGGACCTCTGGAAGAGGAGCCAGTGCTCTTAACCGCTGAGCCACCTCTCCAGCCCCCTTCAGCCTCATCTTAATTGCACCCTTCATTGATGCTCTGCTTCATCGTCCCAGATAACAAGTGTCTGACACTGAGCATATGCCCAGGTACTGTACATGTGTATTCATGTTCCTTACCTTTGCAGCTAGACTTAATTCAAGCACAAGAACAATTTCTTGCCATTTGCAACACACACTTTATTGATGATACACATGTGAAGTCTTTGGTGACAAAATTCAAGTCAAAACAAGTAAAAGCAGAGTAGGCCATTCCCAGACAGGATTGTTATCAATTCACATAGAGGACCCAGTAAAAACACTCCACTGAAGCAGCACAATTCAAATCACAAATTTGTCTTCAGGACTACAGGACTATTTGGTATTCAGAAAATGGTCCAGCTTAAAGCTGGTGACTGTAACAGATAACATCACTCTGAATGATACATTATTCAAAACTGGCAGCTGAAAGGATTCTTTTACTATACACACAAGAAGAAAAACAAAACCGTCTGGTTTTGAATGCTTCCAGACTGCAAAACCGAGAAAGCACACATCTTGAGGGCACAGATCAATCAGAATTTGTTTACCAGCTTTATAACTTTCACTTTCACCAAGAGGTCATGGTGATTTGCTAAGGCTCGGATTTTCTTAACACACACCCCGGATGTAGTACACAAGTAAAACAGGGACCCCTTGTTAAATTCTCTGTAGTTGAACACTTCTGCTCTGAGGCTGTCAAAGATAATCTCAAACAGGGTAAGGGCATTAATGAGAATTTCTGATTCCACATAAGAATTATAAAGGGAACTAAATGATGACGGCACTTGCGTGCCGAGGAGTTTTTTAAGCATGTCTGGATTTTCAGCGAAATTTGAAAGTATTTTCAAAATCTCGACTTTGATTTTTCCACCCCCTTGAGATAACAAACGGAAAAAGTTTGCAATGGAATTGACAAGCAGGTGCTGGTAGTCATTAGTAATAGTCATGTTCGTTAAAAACTTTAACCCAACTACCTGCACTGCTGAGTTCAGGTTAGAGGCCATGACATCATCCATCACCTTATTCATGTACACCTGAAGTCGCCCCTGGTTTTCGTAATTTTCACTCAGGTTATTCATGGCCATTAAGGCTTTTTCCTTAATGTGGGGGTCAGTTTTGTTGATCATGTTTGCAATAATTGGGAGGCCTCCCAACTTTCGAATTGTTTCTTGATTACATGAATAATTGGCATTGTTGCTCAGGGTAAGCAGGGCTACTTGCTGGATAAAGGGATCGTCTGATTTCTGAAGCAAGGCTAGGACTTTCCTGAGATCTCGGACACCCAGAATCTCATCAATTTCGTAAGGAAAGGGACGCTTATGCATGGGGATGGTTCTCTTCCCCTTCCCTCTCTGCTGGACCTCAGGTTCAGAGTCTGAATCTGACTCTGTATCAGTCCACCCAGATTCCCCTTCCTCAGATTCAGGAATCTCTGCTAGGAAAGCCTGTCCCCCATTAGCAGAGGCTGCAGCAGCTGCTGCAGCACCATCACCTGGGCGGAAGCCCATCCCCAATTCATCCACTTCGACCTTGTTTTTCCTATTTTTGCCCTTGCCTCCATTCCGATTCCTGTTTCCACCCTTACCTCCACCTTTGGGTACAGCTCCAGTGGCTGCCCCAGCCTTAGGTATAGCCCCAGTGTGAGCTCCAGGGGCTGCTTTCTTGCCAGTGGCTGCTGCTGTCTTAGAGGATCCTGAAGTCCCAGGAATCTGTGCAGCCCCAGAAAGCATTGGCAGAGAGGCCTGCTGAGGCATGGCAGACGTTGCTGTTCTAGAAATGTCTGTGGATTCAATAGGTGCTGCCACCCTAGGGACCTGCATGACCTCTGTGGTTGCTGCCCTCTGGGTAGATGCTGGTGCCCTAGCTAATGCTGCTGTGTTGGGAGTTGCTGCCCCCCTGGGAGGCACTGTTGCCCCAGAAAACTGGACTGTCCCAGGATGCACTACGACCCCAGGAGACTGGGCTGCCCCAGGAGACTGGGTTGCTCTGGGAGGCACTGATGTCACAGGAGACTGGACTGCCCTGGAAAGCATTGCTGCCCGAGATGATGGGGGTGGAAGGGGTGGCACCACCGTCCCTGGAGACTGGGTTACCCTGGCAGTTGCTGCTGGCCCAGTAAAGTGGGCTGCCACAGGAATGTAGACTGCCCCAGGAGGTGCTACTACTGCCCAGGAAGGTGCTGCTGTCACAAGAGACTGGACTGCCCCAGGAGTTGCTACTGCCCAGGGAAGTGCTGCTGGTCCAGCAGGCGCTATTGACGGGGAAAGAACTGCTGTTCCAGCAGGCTGGGCTACCCCCAGAGGCACTGCTGGCCCTAGGGACGCCATGACTCCTGAAGCCTCTATGGTGCTGGGAGCTTCCATCATTTTGGGAGCCCCTACCACTTCTGGGGCCTCTGCAGGAGTGGGAGCCTCTGCCACCTTGGGAGGAGGTGTGACTACACAGGCAGCTGGAGTGGAGACTACTGATTCCTTACTAGGTTCAGTCCCAGCCCCACTTCCCTCCTGGGCCTTAGTGTCTGCCCCATTCTGAACTTTAGGAGTGGGTGCAGTTGGCACCACTTCTTCAGATACAGCTGTGGCAAGAGTGGACGCTTCTTCTTGGGCCTTGTTCATTGCTTCAACACCGACTGCGTTTGAGGGATTGAATCCTGGCCCAAGGTCAATTGTGAATCCAGCTCTTGGCCCAGCTCTAGCCCTGGTTCCAGTACCCACAGAAGCCCGGTTCTTGGGCTTGGCCAGTCTCTTCTTCTTCTGGTCTTTTCCCCTAGTATATTTGTAGACGCAGTACCAGGCACTAGCCCCAATCACTATCCCAGCAGCTACGCAGCCAGCATCTCGAGCACGGCTCATGATACACCTGGAGTGACTCTCTGATCCAGGGTTTGGAACCGGCTTGCTTAAGTGGAATGTGTGCACCAGTCAAACCAAGGCTCTCAAGCTCTGGTTTGAAAGTTCTTCTGAGGCTGGAAGCTGAGCTGGACCTAGTGGAAGTAAATGTTAGAAATAAGAGGCACAGGGTTTAGGCTCACTGTGGGTTTAACCTTAGAGGAGAGTTTGGGGACACAGGTGTCAAAACCTGTACTTTCTGATTTAGAGATTAGTTCCAGGTTTGTCAACTTTAGTTCACTTTTCCAGTGCTAGTACCTATAATTTATTTGTCCCTAAATGGGGGGGGGGTAACATGGAAATCTGGCAGAGAGTAGGGAACCTGAGATTCACCCACAATACTCCCACCCCCATTCAAATATCCTCAGACAGTGTTTGTGTACATACCGACTTCCTGGGATCAGGAGAAATTTCCACTGTGCTTGCAGCTGCAGAGTCTAAAGGTAGATGGATCTGTGGATACATGACAGATGATTTTGAGCTTTTAGTAGACAGATAGTTATTTCTTCCCTAGTTACATTCTGGTGGGCCAAAAAAAATACCTCAGGATTGCCCCCCCAACCATTAACTTAAAAAGACAGATACCACATGCCCCGTTCGTTCGTTGTTTGTTCCCTGCACCAAAAAGGACAGACCAGAAGAAAGGTGTCTTAAAGAAAGAAGATGCAGCGGGGAGTTATCCTGAGTCTATGTTCTGTCCTCTGCCACACTCACACCAGGGGGCCAACATTTCTCACCCGAAACACTGACCTGCAAGAATTCAGAGGTCGTTCTCCTTCCTCTACTTCAGCCAGAGCTTCATGCTAAGGACAGGCTGAAGGGCAGAAATACAGATTGCAGGGGCCAGACTAAGAGCCTGGTGGACATAACAGCATCCAGAACAAAAGTCCTGCTGTTAGCTTTTTTTCCTATATGCACACCACAATAGCAAAGAATTCCACCTTTCAATTCCTTTAATTCTTCTTGCCTTTAGCATGCCACTCACCCCAACCCCCTCCCCCCTTTCCCCAGGCCCCCCAGGCCTCAACGCCCCCTTCTATTTCGCCCCACCCCTCGCCGCCATTTTTCTTAGACACAGCACCACACCCCTTCTACTGCATGGAAGCAGAGGGCCAAGGCGAGAGTGCTCAGAAAGCTGGCTAGGATGCAGCACAGGGGATTCCTGCCAGATATTCTAGGCTTCCCCGCCTATGCTCTTCACTCCCACCCCCCATCTTCTTGGCCTGGTATTGGCCTGCAGAACAAGGGCCGCTAGGCCCGCCTCCGCCTCCTCAGTTCCAGGGTCGTGATTTTCCGTGGTTTCTTTCTTCTGGGCTCCACCTCCCACCCCCATCCCAAATCCCCAGAAAACCGCCATTTCTTTAGCTAGCATACCCGAATTCCTTTTTCGGGGCTGAAAAGAACAGGACGAAGGGCTCTGTGGGCTGCAGGTGTCTGGAAAGCACCCTGGCTGTTAGCATGGCAGTTTAATACCAGATTCTCTCACGGTTCCCCAGCCTGTGAGGCCCGTACAGCGATAAAACCGCCATCACTCCCACAGAAGCGGGCACACCCATTTCCCAGCGCCCTAGAAGGACAGGGGGCTGAGGGGTAGGGGAGGGAGCGGAGGGGGTGGGAGTGACCAGGATTGTGGCAGCAAGGTGTCTGAAAAGGGAGAATGGGCATGAAAAGTACCGATTGCTTCCAAATTTCAAGCCCCTCTGGCCACCCGACCCCAACCTCCTTCCTGGGCTTGTGTGAGCTGCCACGTTTATTTCTCTTGCTCCCACCTCTCAAAACAGCAGGCGAGTAGGGAGCCGAGCCGAGTGTCGAACAGCGAAATGGCTGGGAGAGAAGTAACCGGTTTCTTGTATATATCGGATAGCCCTTCATTCCACTCCTCCCCTCTTCCTGCTGCCCACCAAAATCCGCTGCGCTGGTGGATCCCCGGGTCAGGAAAACCCATGCCAGTAGAGCGTGCAGAGGGGCCTTTGGCCTTGACTTTCAGCATCCCTAGGCTATTTGTATTACCCCGGTTCAGAAAAAATGTTCATTCTCACCCACCTGGCCAGTTCTCAGGGAATTTTCTTACCTCTCTCGAAAGGCAGTGCGCAGTACGATTGCGTTGGTACCCGGAGGAAGATGGCAGGGATGGCGGGGAAGGCTTTAAGTACTTTTGCCCGCGTCAGCTCTTGGTCACGTGAGGGTCTCATCACCAGTAAGCTTGGGTTCCCGAATTCCACTCCCACCAAGAGCACGCGCCCCCGCCTTTATCCAACTCCTACCTCATTCCACTGCAGCAGGTCCTGTCAATCATTCATTCCTTTGTAATGTCTGAGACCAAAAGTGGCCGCTTCTTCCTATATGAATTTGCATTCATTAGTTACTGCGGAGGAGCAGCAGCTCCTAGGAAAACTGTTGACATTTTTTAAAACCTTTTTTCTTTTATGGACTTATCTCAATGCCCCCCCCCCCCCCAGGTTAGTCCAGGCTTTTCCCTGGATTCTCCATCCTCCAGTCCCTTGTGGTTGAGTTTCTTCTGTTGAGCTCCTGGATAGATACGGGATAAATATCAAAAAGAAGGCAAGAATTGGACATGAGACCTTGCACTTCTGGAAGATTCTTTTTGTTTTAAAAACTATGACTAAGGTTTATTTTTACAGGAAGAAAATACAATAAAACAAGAATTCGCTGTGGGAAATTGTAGCAAAAATGAACAGAAACGTTTTGTTTAAAACAAAGATTTCTCCCTTACGTCAATTTTGGTTAATTTTTGTCACATAGAAATGAATTCTATTGGCCACATGGGAAATATATTTCAAAGCATACTAAGTATTTGATCATCTAAAATGTTTTTTCTTGATAATATAAACATATTACCATATGATCTGGGAATTTATATGTGAAGATGCATTCAGCGGCCCTATCTTATTTATTTTGGATAAATAGCAGCCTACTTTTAATAGCTTTTAAGTTGAATTAATAAACGATCTGTTTTTCTGTTAGAGAAATACATTTATTTAACATTACAATGCTGTTGCTTACTGCTGTGTGAATCTCCTGCAATTTCATGGCTGTAACCACGACAATTTTGAACACCTGTCCCTGGGTTAGGTTCCAGTTTAGTGATTCATCTTTAGGTGAAAAGAAGAGCTTCAAGGCTAAGAAAAGTAATTGTGTGAAGGGTGCAGAAGGAAAGATAGATGCTGCTGTTCCAGTACTCCCTCCTGCACTCTTGATCCTTTAATGATTCCCTGCATGTAGATATCTGATTTTGTTGCTTACTTCCAAAATATACGTGGACAGATTGTCAAAGTTGTGATATGTGTGAATGCCTTCTTTAGCCCCTTACCTTCACTCTTGTAAGGATAACTCAGCAATGCATGGAATTGTTTGCTCTCCACATCTGCCTCTGGAGCTGAATATTTCAATGAAGACAGAAATGATTGCTGGGGGAAACTGTTGTTAGATTGGCTTGATGTATATTCATTTACACAATGTCCTAGTGAATTTTATCTTTAATACTCCATGTGTTACTACTAACTGGTCTGACAGTCTCAGTCAGATGGTTCCCTTACCTCTTGCCACCTTAACTCCAAGGAAGCTAGTAGAATCCTAGGTTTGCTGCAAAGTAACTGCCGTTTCTCATCTCCTTTGGTGCTCCCTTAGCCAAGTATATGTCCAGATACAAACTACAATGCCCAATGGCCACAGTGATTAACCTTGATTAGGTGTTGGTATTCAGCCAACTCTGTGGTCCATCTGAAATTATATTCCTCCTAAAGGTCTTATTTCTGATTATATATGGGTCTAAGTAGAATTTAGGAGGTGGGATTAGAGTTCCTTAACTCTAATAGTTTTTCAAGGGATTTGTGATCCATCTCTCACATATTAAGAGCCAATAGAATAGCCTAAAGAGATTGTGTTTTGTATATCAGTCAAGATTAAGAATATCTTTTGTCTAGCAATAAGTATTACTAGGCATGTCTGAAGCCTCCATTCAACCTACCAGCATGAAAGAAAAATAAATCAAAATAAGAAAATATGTAAAGTGTATACAAAGGAAGAACCTTGTAGCTTTTCTATTCCCAGTTACTGCTAATAATTTCTGATTTTTTAAAGCACATTTTAGTAGGAACACTTATGCTTATTGATCAAGTTCCAAATGAAACAAAAAACCTCATAAAGGAAATAGGTATTGATATTTGTATTGTAAATCTTCAAATTCATATGTGGAGCATTATTATCTTAAAATCAAGACTTCCACCCTAGGAATATATGATGTGAGTTCCTGTCCATTTTTATGTTATGTTTCATGTTTCACAAGCTTTTTCAGTTATCTAATTCAGATTACTTGCTAATTTTTCTAAATTTTTAGCCATTTTGTGGTTAAAAACACAGTTTCTTTTAAAAATTGCTTATTATTTTTATTTTATGTGTATGTATGTGTCTGTGTGTGTATGCCATAAGTATGTAGGTGCCTGTGGAGGCCATAAGAGAAGGTTGAATTCCCTGGAGCTGCAGTTACAAGCAGTTGTGAGCTACTGGATATGGGTGTTGAGAGCTGAACTTGGTCCTCTGCAAGAGAAGCAAACATTCTTAGTCCCTGAGCCATTTTTCCAGCCCAACCACTATTTCTTTCTGTAATTACAGTTTTGGATAGGAAATTTTATATTAAGAGAAAATATTCTACTATTGCATATCTATTTTCTGATAGCAAGTTTTTGATATCTTAATAGTTCCAATAGTCCTTAGGTGATATTTTTGGTTTGTGTAGGTTTATAGTAAATGTGATTTTTCTATAAACATGTTCTCACTTCCTCCTTTCTTTTTTCATATTTTATTTTTTATTGTTACCAAAACTGGAATAAACTTTGAACAGAAAAGGATGCAATGATTTTTAAGTATATGAATGAATAAGTCTGAGTGTAAATTTATATTTTTCCTAAATATTATACTTAATGAATTCCAAATGTTCTATCAAAATATTTGATTGCGAAATCCAATTTCCACTAGGAGACATTCTGGACAAACACCCTTGATTATAAAAAGGCAAGATTCATTTTTGTTTTTAATGTACCATTACACAGAAAAGACATAGGAAAAGAAAGATTCAATGTCAAGACAATACAACTAAGTATGACTAAATACCTACTTTGGAAACATTTATTAAAAAATAGAAAAGCAGGAATAGAACTGACTTTTATATATTTATAAAAAGGTTGAAAAAAGTTTTTCTAAAACTGAGTTGCCACTAGTTGATGCTCTCACCCCATCCCGTGTAATATTTTCAGAAACATGCCAACATAATACATTATCCCAGTTGATATATGCAAAATCCAAAATACTATGAAAAGTAAAGATATTTATAAGTTGGTCATTTCCTCCTTTCTAATGTTTATGCTTCCTACTCTTTATTTTTCTTTGTTTGACCAGGACCTCTCTGAGAGTCTCCTCATTTTGTTTTCTTTGGTTTTATCCCTTAGTGTAACTTGTGTTATTTCTGATATAATCTGTCTTTTTTGAGGTTATTTTTATTTATGTTTACTTAATATCACCCAAAATTAATATTCAGAAATATTATCAATGAGTGCAACCAATTTGTAAGATCCATTGTCCTGCTATCCCACAGGGTAATGATAAATCTGCCAGGTTGGAGAGCTTCATGTATTCTTTATCAGGTTAAGAGTATTTTCTTTTATATATAATTTAATTTAACCAATAATGGAACATTGAATTGCATATAACTCTTTAGCACATAAATTAAGCTTTCCATCTTATTATTTTATTAATAGTTTGAGATTTCAAGAATGAGTGGCTTAATTTACTAAGTGCTGAGATAGATTTATAGTTCAGTGGTAGAGTGCTTGCCTGCTAGCATGAGGGAGGCCCTAGGTTCAATCCCCCAAATTCAAATGCCTTCATTGTAAGATTTGTTTTTTTCTATTAATTTGATTTTGTCAAGAATTATGGAAAAATACCAGTCATTCTTGCCACTTTTGTTGCCCTACAGTATATTTTGAACACATCTAGACATGTTAAATTAACACTTTTGTAAACTGCAAGCCACCTTCTTGAGTTGTTTGAAATAAATATAAATATCCTCACTACAACTGACAAGATTCTATCATAGTCAACCTTATTATGCTCTGCCTCATCTTTCCTTCCTCTAATCATCCTTCCTTGATATGCCTGGGCCAAACTGACCACATACTCTTCATAGAGCCTTTATATTTGTTTGCCTTTCTGCTTGAGATTCTCTACTCCTATATATCACCATATATCCCATATATATATAAACAGGTGAACTTTAAAGGGCTAGGAATATAGCTCAGTGGAGGAGTATTGCATACCACATGTAAGACCCTGGATTTAACTCCCAGCCCCTCACAAAAAAGTGAACTATTTATGTATAGAAAAATATGGTTAGTGCATATTGTACACTAGACATTTTCATATATGAATGTGATGTACTTAAATCATAGTTGAATGCCAGTCACCCTCTTTTATTCTATCCCTCTGTGATCTCCTTTTTTCCTAATAGTCCTCCTTCTCCTTTCAGTGTTTTCTTTCTAGGTTCCACATTTGCAAGGAAACATGCAATATCTGTCTTTCTGAGACTGGCTTATGTTGCTTGACATAAAGATTTTCATGTCTATCCATTTTTTTTCTATTTTGGCAATCAATGCCTCCTAGTTCTACCCATTTAGTGACATGATTTCTTCTTTATGACAAAATAATGTTTTACACACACACACACACACACACACAAACACACACACACATACATCATACTACACTTTCAAAGTTCAACTTTCTAATGAATCTTTTCCTGGTCAGTTTGTACCCCAGAAATACAGCTCTCTCCTCCAGGTATTAGAGAAAGACTTTATTTTTGCCATCTGAGCAAAGACTGTAAATACCCAAAAAGATAAACTGTATTGTAGTAGGGGTGAGAAATCATGGAGGATTATGTATGTTACTCTTTGCTTTGTTAATAGGGCTAAGAAAAAATTGGGACCTGAATTCACTAGAGATGTGAATATTTCATTCGTTGTGTTTAGATCATACTCACACCTTCCCTCAACTCCTCCAGATTCCTCACCCCCTTCCCTACCCACCCAACTTGATGTGGTCTTTTTTTTTTTAACCTCACTTAGTTCAATTTGTGCTGCCCGTATATTCTTGTATATGTAGTCTTCCATTGCAACATGCTAATTTTTACCACTATTTGCAGTCTTAAAGAAAACTGATCCCACTCCCAGAAGCTATCAGTTACCAATAGCTCCTAAGCTAAGTGTGGGACTTTATGTCCACCTCTTCTCTCCATGAGGGGGTTTCTTCTGGCTTGAGGTTTTGTAGGTCTTATGCATGCTGTCATAGCCACTGTGAGTTCTTACATGCAACTTGCTCTGTTGTATCCAAAAAAAAAAAAAAACATTGTTCCTTGTAGTCATCCACCACTTCTGTCTCTTACAGATAGAGATTCTTAATCAGGCAACAAGTCTATTCTTTTGAGGGCCATATGACTATGGCCTAGAAGGAAGCAGGAAGAAAAGGAGGAAACCCATCCTGATTCTGATCCCTGCAGGTTGGTGTGAAGGTAAGTACTGATTGGAGACTACTGGCGTGGGGGTGGAGGACAGTAGCACATTTTTTATCTTTGGACTGCTTCACTGTTTCCCAGTGGGGCTCATGGGAACTTAACCTCTTTCTCATTTCATTCATGTCTTCTAAATGTCAAGGCAGTGACAACAGCAAAAATGGTTGGTGATATAAGAAGGCAGAAAGGAGGAAGTTTTCAGGGATCAGACGAGTGGGGATTACATTCAGCCAACTGGTGTGTAATGTAACTGTAACTGGGATTACATTCAGCCAACATACATAGGGGTATACATTTTCACACTACTTGAAGCTGGAATATCCATCACTCAAGTGTTTACAAGCCTTTAAATGAGTTATGTAGCATCCTTCTCCCTCCCATTGGTGTAGAAGACATAGAAAAGCTGGGACCCTGGGTGGGACACAGCTTGTCAAATGTATCATATGCCCATCAACATTGAGTTATTACTATTTTCTGGGATGTAGAGGAGTAGGACAAAGGTTTCATCTGCTCAAGGGACTCATAAACATGTCTCTTCTCTCCTTGATTGTGTGTGTATATGTATGTATGTATGTATGTATGTATGTATGTGTGTGTGTGTGTGTGTGAGAGAGAGAGAGAGAGAGAGAAAGAGAGAGAGAGCATATGTGTTTATAGGAGCATTTTTGCCTTAGGATGAGGGAGACCTCTCTCCCCTTAAGTCCCATTATTTGTAATGGACGTAGGGTTGGGGGGGGGGGAACAAACTTGGTGAGGTGCTGCTATAAATTCTATGCATCAAGAAAACAGACTTGGCTTGACTGAGAAAAATGAACCTGGAGAACATATACAGAAATGGAACAAATCAGTTTCTGGTGGGTTAAGTAGGACTCCCCAGTAGAAAAGCCTGAGGTGAGGATTCTTGTGAAAATAATTTACTGAAGGAGGGTACTTCGGTGAAACTTATATGGAGATATCAGCATATGACAGGGGAAGAAGCTAGGCATAAACCTAGCTCAGCTAGAGTCTAGACCCAGTCTGAGACCAAGGAAACTCTGAAACACGAAAGACATGAAGGAATTGATCCATCTTGAGATAAGGGAGCTAGGCTTCTACAACCACTGAAAGACATAGGATACATGAATAGTGTCAGTTGAGAGGAGAGGGGTTTTGACTCCACAAAGTGGCTCTGAAAAATATTCCAATATGAATCTTCAGCAGTCAACACTCATAACAGCTAGCAGATAGATGCATCCATCTAGTATATGGAATCTGGAAGGTAATCAGTAGCAGCTACTTTACCTACTGTAGTTAGTCAGTCTGCACTCTTGCAATAAAAATGAGCTTTCCATCCATACACCTCCACCCACTACCAGAAGATTCCATTTCAGGATTGCTATCTTTGGAGTCTTTTCATGCGTGAAGTCTGTCAGGATATGGACAGCTTATTCACAAATAATGGGAAAGAGGAAACTTCTTGAGCTTCACTAATCTTCTAGTTGCCTCAAAACAGTTGCCTTCAGAGGCTAGCTTTTCTTCTTTAATGGAGAATCAACTCATTCACATCACTGTATGAATTTTAGATGGGGACTATCCATGGAATTTAGCACCTAGCAAACCTTGTCTTTTTCATGTAACGACTTTAGGGACTAATACAGAGGTTGAGGGAAATTTAGGCATAAGATATGTGACTAACACATTTAGAACAGCTTTTGTAGAAGTTAAAACTGCACCACACATCTTTTATCTGTACACAGTTCAGAGTAAGTCAAGCTGATGGAAGGGCATTGAGGCAAAGGGTCCCTGCTACATTAATGAACTGTCTATACATCTAACATCCATGGAGTAGTCCTAAATTCTTGGGAGTAAATATAAAGCCTTAGAGAATTTAAATTTTGAATCTCCTCATTGTGTTAACATATAAGAAAAACCAGCTTCCTTTCTTCCTGTGGTTTCCTTGCTCATGAAGTATTGTTAAATTTTACAAGCCAGAACACCAGGAAAGCATTGTTCCATGCTGCAAAATGACTTAACCTTTGTTCTGCTTTTGCTGTAGGCTAGGGAACAGAGGTCTGTGTTAAGGTTGTGATTGCTGTATTTAGGATTCAATCTCCCTGACTCATTCTCACAATTGTCCTGTCTGAGGCTTGTTACATCTTTGAGACACTGTTGATGTAGCACACAGGTATGTCCTTGTTTAGTAGAGCCATTTCTGTTTCTTTTCAACCCTTTTGTCAAAAAGAGGCATTTTTTGTCTGTGAAGAAATTCCTGTCTCTTGAAACACAAGCTGTCTCGTTCAAATGCACAGATGAAGTTAGAAAAGTATAAATAAATTAGTGAAGACTTCATAGACAATGATGCGTAATGTGATGTCTTTTTATTCATTTTAAAGCACAGATCCAGTTAAAATAATTAAATGTTGAGAAATTGTACTGTAATCCAATTTATTCTCCACTCCTCTAATTGTGTTGCCAGAAGCAGCATCCAGAATTGTCCTACACGTGTCATAGTAGCCTTGTGGCTTTCTCCTGGATAGAAAATATCAAGTTGTTATTGATCATGGAGACAGGGTGCTTCTCAGGCACTCTTCCTTTTATGATGTTATATAAATAGAAAAAATAAAATTCAGAGAATTCCTCTTCCACTCCAGCTTCATTTTTAATTAAAAGTAATACCTCCTAGTGCTTTGAAAAAACTAAATAGCACAGTATAATATAGGATAAAATATGAGTCTATAAAATATGTCTACAAATCAAGGGTTCCCAAGTCCCAGATAATGCTTTATTTTTCTTCAGTAGCAGAATTTCTCACACAACCATATTTTCAGTACTCAAATTAGAGACAGTAGGGTTGATCAATTAAATCTGATTTGCAATTTGCAAAGAGTGTCTGGTAACATACTATCAAATTCAGGAACAACTGTCACTTATGTTTAAGAACACAACACACATCAAGGAACTTTAAGCTTTGCTTATTCCAATGGTGGGTGATAAAGATGATTATAATTCCTAAGAATGTGTAGGATGCTTTGTGCTGGTGTCATCATTGCTTGTGATAAGGAAAAGTCATTATTCCTGAGCATATATTCCATGTAATTAAATCCTGAATTAGTTCGCTGAGATCTGCATTTATTGCTATGTACTTATAGATTGAAAAATATTTAGTATTTTAATTCTTACAGCAAACATAACCTTGATACTCTAGACTTTAATTCTACCTTACCTATGGAAATAACATGTTTTTAGAATGGAATTTTTAAAAGAACTATGAGGTTTTTCGGAAATGCAAACACTATCTTCAAGAAGAGCAGGATGCAAGTCTAGATATGCCTTTCTTTTATTTAGATCAAGAACTTCCAAGGGATATGAGCACTCATAAAATATTTTTCACTTATTTTTTAAATTTTGTATTCACAGGGCGTCTAGAAATGATTCCTTGGCTGGCCGTAGAATGAAAATCTTATCAAGAAGGATTTGGGGAGTCCAAATCGAACTGCTGGGATATGCAAACTTTCCCATGTCAGATGTCTACTAGATCAGGCCAAACTTGTTAAAAGGAAACTTTAATTTGCATTGCGAGATGCAGCATCCAGAACTGGCCTATATGTTTCTGAGTAGACTTGTGGCTTTCTCCTGGATACACCGTATTGAATTCTTATTGATCATGGAGACACAGTGGACACTCTGTCAATCCAGGTATGAAATGTTTACAGTATTTAAAAGCACATAAACAATCCAGTAAAGGTTGAATGGGTCTATCTGATGAAAAAGCATAAAAGGTATGCTCTAGGTCAGTGGTACTCAACTTTCTTAAATGCTGTGACCATTTAATACAGTTCCTCATGTTGTGGTGACCCCCATAAAATTATTTCACTGTTGCTTTATAATTGTGAATTTGCTCCTGTTACAAATTGTAATGTAAATATCTGATATGCAGGAGATCTGATATGTAACCCTTGTGAAAGAGTCATTGAACCCTCAAAGAGGTTGTGACCTGCAGATTGAGAATGGCTGTTCTAATCAGAAGTGAAACATATGAAAAGTAGACAGTTAGAGGGAAAGGGAATTGAGAATAATTCAGTATGGTCAAAGCAGTGAAGATGAAGTAGACTCAATCAGTGACATGGAAGGCCCTGGTTGGCATGGTTAGGATATTTGGACCTTATCCACAGTGCAGTGGGAAACCAGCTATTGAGAAGTTTTAAGTTATAGGTGAAAGAACTCAGAATTTAGGAAGATCTTCTTGCCTGCCAAGTACATTGGCTGTCCCCATGAACATTTGATAATACAAAAGGCTACTCAGATTTCAGAAGAGAGATGGCTTAAGCAAGGGAGACAAAGTGGTATCCAAAAGGAGTGGTCTGTTGGAGAACATTTTCCAAAAGTTTTATTGCATCAATTTTATTTATTTAATGTGCGTGTGTGTGTTTGCTCTGCACATGTATGAGCATGTATGGAGACTGAAGAACAATTTTCAGGAGTAAAGTCTCCCTTATGCCATGTGGATCAAACTCAGATTGTCAGGCTCAGCAGCAGGAAGTACCTTCATCTGCTGCGCCATCTTGCTGGCCCCCAAAACATTTGGAGGGTGAATGGAGGAAGGTGCATCACCCATTTGGGTTGTTGCAATGAAGTTCTTTAGACTGAGTAGCTTGAAAAATGCAAACATTAAGTGTTTGCAATAGTAAAGCCTAGAGGTTCTCCCGATCAAGCCACTGGAAGATTCAATGCCTGATGAGGACTCATCTTCATTAGTTGCATTTTTTTTTTTTTGCCCTCTTATGGCAGATGATCAGGTCAGTTCCATTTTAAACAAGGGCTGGCTCTATTCATGAGCATGGAACCTTCATGACCTAATCACTCCCTAAAGACTTGTTACAATCATATTGAGGACCAGTTTCAAGTATATAGATTTGAGAGGACATTCACATGCCAGATAACAATAAATGGGTTGTAGGGATGAGGAAGAGAGGGAATCTGGTTTGGGAATTGAGTGGATTGTTGATACCCTTCGCTGAGACTGAGAACACTGTTAGGAAGGGGCAGATGCAGTTGAGAAAAACTGAATTGTAGGAGCTGGAAAGTTCTCCAAATGGAACTCTTTTGTGATATATTGATCGTATGGATGGGGCAGTTGGATTGCAGGTTATGGACTGGAGATCCAGATGTTAGTTTTAGGCCCCTGGAAGTGGCTCAGTCAGCTGGAGGAAGCCAGATTTTGTAAATGGAAGCAATCAAGATGGTGAAATCGCAGAGGCCAAATATTATCACGTGGTGTGGAAAAGAAAGACTTTCATATCTATTTTAAGGGCACACTGTTTCTCTCCTTTTTGTTTGTTTTTGTTTTGGTTTGTTTTCTTTCTTACTAAGATAGTATCTTCAGACCATCTAGGCTGGCCTTAGATTTGCAATCCTCCTACCTCAGTCTCCCAACTGTTCTACTACACCCAGTTATATTGTATATTTTCATTACATTGTTATTTTGCTTATTTACCAGTTTATACGTTTTAAGACACACACACATAGTTTTTGAGATAGGGTCTCAGAAGTCGAGGTTGAACTTCAACATGTTGTATAGTTAAGGTAACCTTGAATTTGTGAGTCCCCTGTCTCTATCTCTTGTACTGAGATCCCTGGATGCACCACTATGTCTAGGATCACTAAGGTATTGTGCATGCTGGGCAAGCATCCCACTAGTGGATCTACTGTCCAAGTGTCTTCTGTGGTTTTAGTGTAGGGATGTGTCTGTGCTTTGGAAGGGAGCTGAGAGGTTGCTATCCCTTTGATTTCTTGCATTCTGTTTTTGAGAATTGTCTCAATGAGGTCACTGGGGCTGACCTTAAAAAACTGTTCTCAAGTGGTCCTTTTGCTTCAGCCTCTGAAACACTTGTATTTCTTAAAATGTTCAGGGTTCTTAGTAAGCTTCCTCTTTTAACATATAAAATTATTCTTTGTTGTTTGTGGAGTTCTATTTGTCATGTGAGTAATTTTTGGATCCTTTAAAAGTGGGATTCTGTTCAACATTTTCATGACCTGCCAAATCATTTTCTACAGTGGCTGCATCATTTTATATTCCCTCTAGAAATCCATGAGTGTTCAAGTTGCACAATATCATCTCTAACATCTGGTACTGATAACCTTTTAATTATAATCCAAGACATAAGTATAATTTTATTGTTATTTTATTTTCCTTCATTTTATCACTGTGTTGTTTTCTTATTTCAAAATGTTAAGAATTCTTTATGTAGTTTTAATATGCAGCTAATAAGATGCATAATTTTAAATATTTTCTCCTATTCTGTGGCTTTTCTTTTCATTCCTTTAATATAACTGATTAAAATTTGATAACATAAAATCATATCAATTTTAAGTAAATTATGCTTCTGTTGCCCTTATGCCTTTCTAACCTAAAGTCAAGTTTTTTTGTTTTTTCCATCAATGATTTATAGATTTTATATTTTGTATTTATGTCTGTGATCTATTGTGAGTTGATTGTTTTCATGTGGTGTGAAATGAAAGTTGAGGTCCTTTCCATATTGGCATATGGATGTTCAATTTTGTAGCACCACTTTTGAAGTATCTTGCCCCATGGAATTACTTTAATCACTTTCTAGAAAATCAATTAGCCATGTAAGTTTGTGTGTTTCTAGACTCTTTATTTCCTGTTTCATTGATCTATAAACCCACAGTTACTCCAATACCATACAGTTTTGATTACTGTAGCTGTGTAATTCAATTTTAAAATTACATTTAGCTATGCTTAATGAAAATTTATTTGCTTTTCTTTATGACTGGGCAATTGCCAAGTTCAATTTTTACACGTAGGTATTAATATGTTAGGCTCAGCGTCAAATCAACTGGGCATAACAAGTTATTTGTTCACAAAAAGAAAATCAATTGCAGCTTTTTAAAAACCTGATAACTAGGAAATTATTACAGCGTCTTCATCTCACCAGCACCCACATGGTCTGGCAAACCTGATCTTCAATAGCTGTTTAGTACATTGCTAACTGAAAAAATTAGACAAGGGACGAATTATAACATTTTTTCATAGTTTTTCTTCCACTCTCGTGGTATCACAGGGCCCGCAAGAAAAGTGTTTTTGTGTTTGTTTGGTTTTTTGTTTGTTTGTTTAAACTTTTGTGGCTCTTCCCCACCATTTCTGCGGCATATTTCTTGTCTTTCACATGCCAAATACATTCAGCCTTAAATTCTTAGGCCAAATCACTGCTACCCTCATTGAAGACTTCAGCATCTGGTTCATTGTCAGCTTTTTCCTCTCCTCTATTAATCTTGTCATCATTCTTGGTGACTTCAACATCATGTAAACAATCCATCAAAGTTCTCACCTCCATTTCTCGTTACCTTTATCTCATATTAGCTAACTACTCCCATTTATTATACTTTAGACCTTATCATCAATAATAATGCTTCCAAGCCCAAAATATTGATTTTAAGAGTTACCTTTCCTGGTCACTTCTTTGTATATTCTTATTCCATGATTTCTCCGTGTCCACTAGGAACTGCAATCCATTGAACTTACTGACATGTTTCACTGTTTATGACCCTCTTAAAAGGAAAGACCCTCTTCCTAGTCTTTCCTTTCTGTCTTAGTGAACGTTGTGCTGTGGTAACAGAATAATACAGACTTAATAACTTATAATGAGATTTATTTGGATCATGGCTCTGGAAGCTAGGAAGTCAAGATTAAGAGATTGTATCAGGTGATTTATAACATAGCAATTCATCACATGACAAGAAGATAGGGGTCAGGGAAGGGATTGATTATACAGCATTAAGCCTTTTATAAACAACATTAATCCATTCATGAGAGTGGAGTTCTCATGACCTAATTACCTGTTCACATTGTAACATTGGGGATTAAATTTACAGTACATGAATTCTGAGGCATAAAAACGTCATTGCATCACTATACTTAACTTATTTCTATGGTCCAAATTCATAATCACTTTTTCATATATATCATTAATTCCCTCCTATTTCTTTACTCTTGTCTTTACATATCTTGGAAAATAAGAGGCTCTTTTTTAAAATTATAGTGTTTATTTATTACATCAAGTTACATCCCCATCACAGTGCCCTCTTTCCACCCCTCCCAGTTCCACCCTCCCACCCTCCCTCCCTCTCCCACCCATCCCACTCCTCCAATGTGGAGTGTCCCTACATATCAGCCCTTCTCAGTTCAACAGTCATATGAGGGCTAAGAGCTTCCTCTTGTACTGGGGGCCTACATGGTAGCACCCCTAGGGCAAATTGTCCCATTAATAGGTAACAAAGTCTGTGTTCCTGATCTTTTTGGTGTGTTGGTTGTAGGATAGTTATCCTGTACTATATGGCTAAAATCCAATTATAAGTGAATAGATGCCATGTGTGGCTCTTTTATACCTCACTCTGCTCTTCCACTTCTGTTTTTGGCCTGCTTAAAAGTACTTGCTATTACTAGCTGCTATCTCTGAAATTTTAAGTAGGCAATCTTTCTACATTTCCCTAGTAAATTCACCTATCTTCTAAGATACTAAACAGCAAAGCCTACAAAATCAAGTATGGAATAATTAACAGACACTTGTATGTATTTATATATCATATTTTATTATCTCTCTTGAGGAGGTACTATAACTGACAAGAAAAATTACTACTCATAAATACTCCTGCTACTTCTTTCTGCCATTTAATCCCTGTCCTTCCCTGCATTTCTCATGTCATTTTTTTCTTTTTTTTTTAAAGGTATTCTTTAAACTCAAGTTCATGTCAAAGGAAGACAAATGGTAGTGTTCTGTTTCTGATTATCTTCAGATCATGCCTCATACTAAAAGCAATGTAAAAGTGTTGGATAGAATATTTAAAAACTCTTAATATTACCAAAAGGTTGACAAAAATCCTATGAAACTGGCAAGTTCAAAATCTAAGTCAAAATGAAAATCTAATAAATGAGAAGAGCACAGAAACTCTTCCCCTGAGGGTGTTTACTGAACTATTGAGTTTGAGCTAAAATGTTCACAGGCTAATGAGGCATGAGGAACAAAAGAAAGAATACAGACGCTGTCTGCTGCTAATGAGCCCAATAGAGACATGTTTTAATAAAGGTTCAATGACAAAAGCATTGGAGTAATTTCCCCCACCTTGGGCAAGTTTCTCTGGCACTGAACAGATGGGGGATGGGAGTGGTGGGGGGAACTGTTCCTAGGATATAAGGAGTCTACTGGTATTCTCGTGGAATTCTTAAACTAAATATAGAACATGTCAGAGCCCCAAAATCTTCATGTTATTATCAGCAAAAATGACTTTAAGAGAAAATATATTCCTAGAGATAAAGAAGTCCATTCAAAAGGATGACAAATTCAGGGGCTAGAGAGAGGGCTCAGTGGTTAAGAACATTTGCTGCTCTTGCAGAGGACCTGAGTTCTTTTCCCACACCCACACGGTGGTTCATAACCACCTGTAATTTCAGTTCCACGGATCCAATGTCCTCTTCTGACCTCTCTGGGTACCCCCATGCATATGGTACACAGACACACACTCAGGCATGTACATTTACATATAACATAACTAAATATTTTTAAAGGATATTAAATTTGATAGGAATATAACAGGTATCCTAGAACTAACTAGTGAATTTATACCTTTTAACTAGAATGAGTAGAGTATAAACAAAATTTGACAAATACAATGAAAACATACACAAAAATAATAATAAAAGTAGAAGATTTTAGTATACTTTCTAATGCATAGTATATGTAGACCAAAGAGAAAGCATACGCTGATAGAATCCTGTAATCTCATATCTCAATGACTGACACAGGATGGTAAGTTCAAAGCATCAAGGACTACATAATGAGGCCCTGTTTCAAAAATGTGCTCACTTATAGTAATGGCATGTTATGGGAGTAGACAACTACTTTCTGACTGGATTTGAGGTCTGCTCAAAAGAGGAAATTCATATCTGATATTGTATACCTGGTCAAAAGCCTTAGGCTGGGGAAGTTCTAGGTTTTATGGTGAAACCCCATATTGTTACTCAAGTAAATGGACAAGATACACTTGTGAAAATTGACTTCTCAGCATTTATGCTGATGTCCATAGCTTAGTGCTGGTGTCAGGATTGTTCAGAGAAGTTTCTTTTTGAGTTGGTAGCAGCTACCAAAGACACTCATAACTGTTCAAAGTGTTGAGAATAAGAGACAATTGAAGGCTCAGCCATGAATTGGACATCCATATCTCCCACTCCAAGGTTCCAGGATCATCATGGAAGAGCATGTAGAAAGAATGTAAGAGCCAGAAGAATGGGTGAATGTTGGGGAGCATTATCTTCTGGGCAGGAAATGAGTGTTGTACTCTTGAACTCTCAACAACTGTGATTACCTGCACAGGACTGGGACAGCCAATATTTCCTGTGGAGAGGAGATGGGCTCATAAGACCTCACCTGTTCTTGAGGTTCTATAGGTAGATAATGGTTGCTGGGGTAGGGGCACATTTTTTTCAGTGATGTAGCTCATGCTCACTCATACTCCTGTAAGTAATCCTAAGTAAACACATTAACTTACTACCCCCCCCCAAAGACATAAAAGTAGAAAAGGGGACTAGATAATTAGAGGAAAGAGATTATAAGGACTGGAGTGCACTCCACCATGCCTGGCTGCAGTTTGCTTCTAAGGGCTGGCATATGCTAGCCTTGTGTTCTTGCCTTACTGAGTTATTTCACTTGCCTGTGTAGAAAGCTGTAAATTCTGGTAATATAGGTTCCCCAAGTGGCTCCCATAGGCAGCGAATAACTGATTTCAATATATTAAAGCCCAACTCCCTTGGCAAAATTCTGAGGCATAATTTACACTTCAGAGTTCCCTTCTGAATGATGTGGAGGCTTACATTGTCTCTGAGGTCTTACTGCTTGCATAGCTTCTTCCCTTTCCCTGCCCTGCTATTCCCACTCCCTCTCTAGTTTCCTCTAGGAGTGTTTCCTCAATAAATCACTCACACATGGGTCCTTATCTCAGGTTTGTTTCTGGGAAACAAAATCTGAGAGCACCAGTAAATTGTGGAGTTCTGTATGAAACTCAAGGCTGTATCATGTTGAGATAGATAAACTATTTTGTTCCACTTCCTGTTCTGTGCCATACAGAAAACTACGCATTTTCTATGAATAGAAATTGTAAAGGAAAGTATAAATATGTTTTTTGAATATGAGTTTTATACAACTTTAAAAATATTTAATTATGTACCAATTATTACAGGGCAGCTGGAAAATAAAAAGACACAAAATAGAAAAAAATACAAACACTCATAATTCCATGATCCACAAATATAGCTTCCTGGAAAGTTTCTTCTTTTCACAGAAACGTGAAGTTGATATGAACCTTATTTTCCAAACTGGAAAGTAGAAGATGTGCTACACTGTGATGTTCAATATATAAAATTAAATTTGACTTCAAGCTTCTTTCCCAAATAGCCGGTGGACTATTCAGTCACTGTTGATCATGGTCAGTCTACTTACCTCTGTGCTCTCTCTGTCTCATCAGAATTGAAAAGCTCCTGGAAAACAATATAATTTTGTTTCTACAGATCTGTTCTTAAGTCATTCCACAATGCCAGGAACTGTGCTGTTTCTGAGCCAGGATCATTCCCAAGATTGTTTGCTGGGGCTGGAAGTTTGGCTCTTTAGATCCCTTCCTTTTAATTGTATCATTGAAATGTTCTTTTCTGAGTTCCAGATAAGAATCTTGGGCACTGCTCATAAATTCCAAAGGCTCTGCAGACTGATTTTTCCCAGTCTTGGGAAATCCTCCCAGCTCATCTGCTTTTCCTTGGTCTCTCCATCACCTCTGTCTCATCCCTTTGAAGCACAATCTTCGCTAGGAACTCAGGATTTCATTTCAGTGAACAAAAACCAGGAAGGGTGGTTGTTGACAGAGAAAAACTATTTTCAGCCCTATAACACCAACTTCCCTGGGAGTGAAAAGGTACAATGGACCCAATTATCTTTTTGGAATTGGGGGTGGAGATTTAAAGAAAAGAAAAATAGAGTGAAGACAAGACAAGATTACACAATGGTATTTCAATAGTCTTCTGGCAGACATATTTTCATCAAAATTAAATAATAGAAAATACAGTATTTTCGTTTGGTATTTTAAACAGTAAGATACCTTGTCAATGACATAAATGGAATTTTTTATTGTATGAGGATTTTAAAAATTAATTTATTTATTCAAGTTATATCCTGATTGCAGCCCCCTCCCTCCTCCCCACCCAGTCCCATTCTCCAACCCTCTTCTCCCTCTCCCTCCTCTCCTTCTCCTCTGATGAGGGGAACACCCCCCACCATATCAACTCACCACAGTTTGTCAGGTCAAATCAGGGATAAAAGCATCCTTTTCCACTGAGGCCAGACAAAGTAGGCCATCTAGGGTAAAGTATTCCAGGAACAGGAACAGGCGACAGAGTCCATGTCAGAGACACCCCTCCCCCAACCCCCTGCTTCACTTGCTAAGGGATCTGAATGATTTTTTTGTTTTGTTTTGGTTTTTTGAGACAGGGTTTTTCTGTGTAGCCCTGGCTGTCCTGGAACTCGCTTTGTAGATCAGGCTGCCCTTGAATTCACAGAGATCCACCTGCCTCTGCCTCCCAAGTATCCTGCTTGCTCACAATATACATGAAATATTATTGTGTAGATTAATAAGATTGCAATAAACTAAATGGCTTCTTACAATAAGGGAGCAACAAGTAAAGTGAAGATAAAAAAACCACTGACTGGGAGAAAATATTTCTACACCATACATCTGATAAGAGGTTACAACTTACAAGCAAGAAAACAAACAATCAAATTAAAAATACATACAAGGCCTGAATAAATATCCATCAAATGAAATACAGGGCCAGCAAGATAGCACAGTGGGCAAAGGCACTTGTAGCATTGCCTGGATCTGATCCCTGGGACCTACATGGTGGAAGAGGAGGACCAACTCCCATAAGTTGTCCTATGACCTACTCACATGCACCTTGGCACACATACATCTACAATGTAAAGAAAGAAAGAAAGAAAGAAAGAAAGAAAGAAAGAAAGAAAGAAAGAAAGTTAGAAAAAGTCATGTCAGCTTTAACAGAAAGGAACAGATAGAAATGATGAACAGATACAAGAAAATGATGCTCAATACTTCTCATCACCGTGGAAATGAAAGTTATAATGAGATGTACTCTTGTGCCTATTAGATTTGCTATTATCAAAAAGACAAAATGACAAATGTGGATGAGGATGTGGAGAAAAATGAACTTTGCTGTCACTATTGCTAGCAATGTGACATGTGTCATACATTGTGTAACCACTATGGAATTCCTCTCAAAACAAAAAATAGAAATACAGCATGATACAGTTATTCCATTTGCTTCTACATGTATATCCAAAAGAAATGAGTAAGTTAAAGACATGATATCTAGTCTCATGTTTATTGAATCATTTTTCACAAAGGACTCACCCTAAGTGTCCAGTGATGGATGAATGGGTAAAGAACTAGTTATACATAAATATGTATATACACAATAGAATACTACATATCATGAAAAAGAAAGAAATCCTGTGACTTGAGAAAATATGGATGGAATTGGAGAAAATTAGTTAAGTGAGATAGGCCAGACACAGGAACATAAATACTGCATTTTTTATTCAAATATGGAATAAAAAAATCAATCATATAGAAATAGTCTTATTCGAGGCTTTGGAATATGAAGGGAAGGAAAAAATGCTGATGACAGGGCATACATTTTCTGTTAGATTAGCAGAAAAAAGTTAATGATATAATACACTGCATGATGATCATAGTTAATAAGAATGTATTCTATATTTCAAAATGGCTTAAAGTATAGTTTAAAAATTTTTAACACAAAAACTGGTGAGTTCTGAAAATGATGGGTACTCTAATTAGCTTGATTGAATTTTTCTATAATGTATACATATACCAAGGAGCCACTCTACACTCCCAAACAGATATATTTTTTAATCTGTTAATTAGAAATTTGGAAAATATTACTATCAATAGTAGACCATGGTCTGGAATAGTCCAGTCTATCCTTCTTGGTTTTGGTGGCTGTATTCAGTTGTTTTTGTTTTTAATCCTGCCATAATAAAGAACCTTCACATTTACCATGTTTGTTTGGCAGATAAGCCTAGTATTTTAAATATATATATATATTACTTTTTAAATTAAAATGCATTAATTAATTTTTACTATATTTTAATGAATTGAGGTTATAATATAATTATATAATTTTCCCTTCCCTTTCCTCATTTCAATCCCTCCAATGTACCTCTCTTTCAAATTCATGACCTCTTTTTCTTTAATTGTTGTTATATATATATATATATTTCTAAATATATAAATACTGCCTGTTCAGTCCATATAATGCTATTCATGTGTATGCTTTTAGGGTTGACCACTTGGTATCAGAATTTTACTTTAGACAGTTTCTGGCTATGTATCCCATGCTGGCCCTGGAACTCATTATGTAGACCAGGCTAGCCTTGAACTCACAGAGATACCCTTGCTGGTACTAAAAACCTGCGACACTAGGCCCAGCCATAATCTGCTTTGTCTTTTTGGGCTTTGTCTTTTTTGGTGTGTGTGTGTTTCTTAAAATTAGGCTAGGCTGATTGACCAGCAAGCTTTAGGGATCCTCCTCTCTGAGAATTTTCTAGTGCTGAGATTACAAACACACACATAGTGCTGGGTTCTTATATGGGTGTTGGGGATTGAACTTGGTTGGGTCCTCTCTTGTGCAGCAAGCATTTAACCAACTGACCCATGTGGTTTTGCCATTCTGGAGCTCAAAAGGAAAATAAAACGATGTTTCTCATATAAAACGGGGAAGAGAGATAAAGAGGTCAGAAAACACAGGAAAACAGAAAGGAATGAGGTGAGTAGATACTTCAACTGATCATAAATGTAACAGTTTTGTCCCTAGCTTCATGAGAGCACTCATTCCCCCACATAGAAATGGCATGGACTCACAGGGAACAGAGAAACAAGACAGTTTTGTTCTTGTTCTTGTTGTTCCCTGTGGCTCTCTAGGTCATGTTGTCACCCTTAGTTGTGGATACACATAATGTAGCTCACAATCTCCTGCTCCCTCCATTGCTAGCATCATAAAGCTTCAGTAGATTTCTGACTCTAACCAAGTTCTTCTTAAGCAAGCACAGGCCCTCTGTTCCCCACTGATGAGCTGCTCAACCTTCATCTTCACATTAATCCTGGAAAGGAAAGGGGTCAAAAGTTCAAGTTAGACTGTGATCCCAGGGCACTTTCTGGCACTTGATGAGTATGCTTCTGAAGTTAGTTGATCAGTTTATATGAGCAGGGAGAAATTAGTGTTCTTCTTTGGAAATGGCTGTATGGGGCCAAGAATTATACCTCAGGCTCAGCAGTAACAGACAGGGAGCTGCTTAGTCATAGCAGGAAGCAGTTTATTGAGAATATTTTAAAGAAATTAATCTAGTCTTAGCAAAGATTGATAATCTATCTCTATTGAAACCAGGTGAATGACTTCTGACAGCCCCTCCTCAACTCCCATGAGTAATGAGAAAGGAGAATGAAAATAGGGTCCTTGGATGACCTCTTCTCTTCAAGCGTCTTGAGGGTTATCTGCTCAAATCAGAATTTGAAGTAAAACCACAAAGGAGGCACTCATAGTTAGCAAAGTGGTGGTTAGGTGCTTTTGATGAATTCTCCTGAAACATTTGTTATTCCTTTTTCCAAGTTACAAGAAATAAATCACAGCTTTAAAAAAAAATAGGAAACAGGAAATATCAGATAAATCATCCAATGAACAAGAGTCCAATGAAAACTAGCAGTAGTTTATCTACCCAGGGCTGAACTGGTTGCCAACACCCTGGAGGGTAGTTCTGAATTTTACATCAACAATGTAGTGGGTTGAAGGAACACCATAAACACATAATATTGAAGATATCTTGTCACTGAGTCAACAAATATTGAACCTCTGGTCATACTTTCTTTAAATTTCTGCCACAAATCACCCATCACTGTAGACTTTGGGTGATAAAGGAGTGGACAACCTGGAAAATTTGTGTCCATGGATAGCTACCATTTCACATCTTTCCAACACATCAAAATGATGAACTCTCTGTGATTAGTGGAACAAGGAGAAGTCTTCTTACTCATGGAAAAATCCATCCATCACCATGGATAATTGGCCAAACATCTCTTCATATTGAAGCCAATTGTCTCTCTTATGTTCCTCATCACATTAGAGCCTTGCCTGACTCTCCAAATGTAGAAACAACTTCAGACAATGCCTAGATAAGCAGCTTCTCTAAAGTGAACAATTCTGAAACTCAATGGCTATCTGGGACTTTCTGAGGAAGACAGAAAGAGTGCCCCCCACCAAAAGACCGTGTGCATCCTTGCCATCACATTTTGGTTTTTAACATTTTGGCTTTGATCACAGAACCATGGATCTTTATGCAATTTAACATATAAAGGTATTGTAAATTTCATCTTTGACTTTATTTTTTGACATTTCCTAGAAGTTTATTTTATCGAAAAAAAGCATTTAATGTAATGGTCCTTTAATATCTGACAATGATTATTTTATCAGCTCCTGTTATAATTTAATGTTTATCACAAGTGCATGAGGTAGGCACCACTATTAGACTGGTTTTGCCAAAGAAGTAATGGAACTGGAAGGGATATTAGGCTAATTATAATGAAGACTATATATAATCAAATCCAGATTTTATTATTCAATACATATGTTCTCAAACTCTAAAATACTCTATGGTTTGTCAAAAGTTCCAGTTTTCTCAATATTTAATAAATAGATTGATGATATACTTGTGAAGATTTAAGCATTGGGATCAGGAGGATGATACTTGTAAAGATTTAAGCACTGGGGGGTAGGAGGATGTGGAGAACAGTGTAGGCAAAGCGTTAACCAAAACTGAGATGTATGAAGGCATTTTATGAAAACAGAATGATTTGTAAGGTAATTAAAAATATAATTTTAAACAAAAAAGAGTTAGAACAGAAGTACCCCACATGGATGAACAATGTTCCTCCAAGAAGATGATGAGTAATTAAATGAAAATCTCAGTGCAGACACAGATTACTTCCCTATGAGTTATGGTCAGGGAGGTCCCATGGCACCCCAAACAATACAAGCTATTGTTATTGCTCTTAGTTGTCCACCATAGCTAAATGGGAAGACTCTCTTGCTCAATACTCCACATACTTTGGTTTCAGGACATAGAGAAATCAATCTTGAACTGACCAGAAAACTCCTTGCTGGGTGGCTTTTAGAATGCTGGGAGGTGCTGTGCAGGTCACTGGGGTGCAAAAGACAGCAGCAGTCTTACCTAGTACTGAACCTTGAACGTAATATTACTGACCTGCCAAGCAAGACGTAGCCAGTGGTGCAATAGTGGCCAGACTAAATGAGGATAATCAACCACCCTTCTGATCAGATTTGAGACTTACTCCATAGAAGGAAACTCATAGATGGTCCTGTAAACATGGCCAAAACTCATCGTTAGGGAAGTTATAGGCCCTAGGGGGACCTAATGTTGTTTTGTTAAATAGTCATGCTGTCACACTATCTTCTTAAATATTTATTTTTATATCTATAAGTTTTTGCTGCTCCCAGTCTTTGTCAGAGAGACTCCTTATTGCATTGGATAGTGGTTAACAGAGAAACTAATAACTATTTAAGGTGTTGAGAATAAGTGACTGAGCTGTGAATGGGACACTATCAACCTATCATAAGGTTCACAGAACATCACTGAGGAGGAGGAGGCAGGAAGAATGTAAGAGCTGGAGGATGGGGAGGAATTGTATGAAATACTGTTTTCCAAACATGACACGGCTGTTGCATATTTGAATTCACAGCAGCTGTGACAACATATGCAAAAGTTCAAGCCAGCTAAAATTCTAGCATGTATGGTAGAAGGGCTCATGAGGCCCAGACTCTACTTGAGATATTGGCAGTTGATGGTTGCTGGGGGAGGGAGAATCATTTTATGGGGGAGGATGTGGACACTGGTAATTTCCCATGTCCAAGTGCATGACCACACACCCATGTGCATATGAGCAGCACTATATTGACTCATTGGGCTAAAGAAATACAAGTAACAGAAGAAGACATGAAGTTCGGAATGAGATGTGTTGGGGTGGTCCTAGAGAGAATTGGAGGAGAAACTGGGGGATACATATGACTAAGATTTGGTGTATTTGAAATTTTCAAAGAATAAATAAAAAAAATTTTTAAATTTAAAAGGTTGTAACATTTATTTATACTCTGTACTCTAAAAATTAATTCTTTTAGAACTTCATACAATGTATTTTGATGCTATCCACACCAATCCTTCTCTCTAACTCCTTCCAGATCAATTCTTACCTCTCAACCCTCCCAACTTTGTGTCCTCTTTTTTTCTAAATATAATAGTCCATCAACTCCAATTTCTGCTATATATATATACTCATGGCTGTTGAACCACCTACTGGAACATGGCCTTAAAGAAAACATGTAGTCATGCCCTTAAAGAAAACTGACTCTCTCATTCCCACAAAGATGCCTACTGTCTGACAGGAAGGCACTCCCTATATTGCCTTAATCTACTGTCAGTCTGAACCTGTGGATAAGGTCTCTCTTAATAGCGCACCGTCAATTCCTTGAATTCTTCATCATTTTAATTCACATCCTCTAGCTGTTCACTCAGACCCCAATCATTGGTTTTCTCTGCTGCACCAGGAGAGTCCTTGCTTTTGCTGTTGCTGCTGTAGCTGGAGAAAATTCCCCTGACAGGGAGCTGGGGGTGGGGTGGGGGGGTCTTCATTTACACATTCATGAGCTTGGGGCTCAGCTGGCTCTCTGTCCCACTCTGCAACCTCTCGACTTGTCCTAGTTATCTTTCTTTTTTTTTTCCTTCATTTTTTATTTCTTCAAGTTACATCTCAATCGCAGTCCCCTCCCTATTCACCCTCCAGTCCCACCCTCCCACCCTCAACCCCCCATCCTCTTCCCTTTTTTTTTCTTTTAAGTTTAATGTATATCTTATTTCCCCCTACAGTTTCCCCTTTCAGTCCAACAAATGGCTCTTTCTCTTATAATAACAAATACAATACAGTACAACAGAGGTAATTAGGCCACAGTTATGAGGGTTATATGGCTAAACGTACATTCCCAATGACCAGTCCATATGTATTTGGTACCTGACTTTAACATTCTACTATCTAAACATCTCCATGAGTTTAAAGGTCTATATCTAACTCAACATTCATACTAACTTGCAACACAATTTTAAAAGTATCTTCTTAGATCTATAACACTCTCTTGACTCCTAAACAACTCAAAATTAAATTATGAGACTCTAGCTATCTGTTCTTCAACCACCTCAGAGATCTAAGAGGGATAAATATATCTGATTTTATAGGAAGTACAGGGCCTGCAGCTTTCCAAACTGAGAAATGACATACCTGTGGCTGCCTGGACAGTTCCCATTTTCTCTCCATACATTATTAGTTATCTTTCTATTGCTATGGTGCTTGGAAAAGAGAGCACTCGTCTGATGGCAGAGCAAAGAATTGCCTAGACCTGAAGTAAGAGCTATGCTAGCTCATTAAATTCCTCCTCATTTCTATTAATAATATATGCACAATTATGCATCTTTATCTATATTCTTGTTGCTTTCCTGGGTACCTTACTATTTTACCCTTTTGTCATTTAAACAGATGTATGTACCTTAATGAAAGTTTGCAGCAGGAGTCCCTGTTTTTTGTGTTGAAGGAGTCACTGAATCAAGCAAGAATAAGGCTGGGTTCAGTAGTGGAGCATTCACTTAGCACGTATAAAGTTCTAGGTTCAATCCCCAGCATGAAAAAGGAAAAGAAAGCAAAAAGCTTAAAGAAAACATGCCCCTTTCATAAGAGGAGAAGACCAAGAAGGAGAGGACATGAGGAGAACTCAGAGCCCAGGCAAGAAATGAACATATGTCCTGTCCAGGAAGATGAAGCCTTGGACAACATTCAAGGGTCCAGCGCCTTGGACTAGAGAAGAAGTAGCTGAGAGAGGTATTGAAGCTGAAGATGGAAAGACTTCTAGCAGCATCACCGAGGACCACTGGTCCAAACTTGTATCTAGGACTGTATGTTTCCTTACAGCCAGCCTTTGTATGCCACCCAGCACTTTCCACTATCTAAATACAATACTACTAAAGGAAAGGGATATATACTACACAAAATCAATTCTTTTCTGCCACCTTACGTAAATGATAGGTTCAAAATAAAAATTAGGTGGACTTAATTTTAAACATATCTTATTTCTTGTTCACTAGATTTATTTTCCTTTCCTTTCCTAGCCTCTCTTTTCTTTTTGGGGCAGGATCTCCTTATATCACTCCCAGCTGACCTCAATGTTGCTGCTCCAGCCATACAAGTGATGGGGTTTTAAGTATGTAACCATGCCTGACTTGCCTACTAGATTCTTAAAAGAAAAATAATGTTCACATACTGAAGTCTGTGAAAGACTTGAATATCTGTCTGTGAGTGTTTCATTTTTGGTGGAATCTTCCAATTACTTATACTTCCAACATAGTTGGGTTTGTTTGTTTGTTTATTTGCTTATTTGAGGCAGGGTCGTACTATGTTTCCCTGGCTGCTCTAGAAATTCCTATGTAAATCAGAGATCTGCCTGCCTCTGTCTCCTGAGTGCTATATGATTAAAGGCATGAACAACTGTGCCTGGCATTGGTAATATTGATAATACTAGTCTAAATATCATACATCAGTGACTTTTGAGTCTGTGCAAATTTTGTAGAGATTAAGTTGGCAGGAGTCTGAGTATCCCCTAAACAGCTTTCTACATTCTTTCTGCTTTTGCCTATTTAATATGAAGATTATTGTAATAGTTCCTAAAATTAAAGATGCAGGTTCAAAAGTTCATAGCTATCCCATGATATATATCTATACAGCTATACAGACAGATTTTTGTTTTTGTTTTTCCCCTATATGACTTTGGAGCCAGTTCTGAAAGCGATTCCTAATATATTTTTAAAGCAATGACTGAAGAAGTATATGACTTCTTTCAAAGGTAACTACTTTGAAGGCAAGTTTGCATTGTAAATTCTTATGCTTATTAAAGAACAAAGTTGTCTCTTGAATTCAGTGTTACATGTCACATGTCACATTTTCATTGTCACTACAGTTGCAGTGAAACAGAACTAATACTTCTATTTCTTAAAAATGCTAGGACAGAGCTATAAATTGGTTATACTTCAATCAGACCAGCTGGAATGTTCTTTTGATGGTTGAATTTATTTTCTTTTAGTCTCTGCTCCAGAGATCATATTCAGAACACAACCAAATGACACTCCATCTTATAAGCTTCTGCATGGCTTTCTCCTTTCTAGGTGAAGAATGCTTACAGAGGAACATGAGTTTTCTCCACCATTCTTCACACCTATGAGCCAATGTAAAATACTAGCTATTTACTTCTTTGACTATTCAGAGCTTCACAGAGGTGAGTTCCATGGGCTCTGTGTTATGTGGGGGGATCTTCTAGATGGAAAGAAATAGTCACTGAACAGATGATGGACCTGGGTATTACCTTCTTTTTCACATCAAAGGATGAGAGCATCTGGCTTTGGTTTACTGTTAGCAAGTGGATTCTGTACATGTAGCAGGTGGCCGCTGCCATCTATGAAGATTCAAAAGACTATTGCTACCTTTTTATAAAACTTCTCTGGAGATAGTTAGATAGTAGAATGTTAAAGTCGGGGCCAAATACATATGGACTGGACATTGAGAATGTATGCTAAGCCATATAACTCTCAGAATTGTGGCCTATTTATTTCAGTTGTTTTGTACTGTATTTATTGTTATAAGAGAAAGAACCATCTGTTGGGCTGAAAAAAAAAGAATTATGCATTCTGGGGAAAGGGTGAGAGGGTAGGAGGGTGGGGCTGGGAGGGGTGGAGGGAGAGGGCTGTGATGGAGATGTAACTTGAAGTAATAAATAAACATTTAAAAAAACCAAAAAACTTCTCTGAGGGTAACAAGATTAGAATAAAAAGAACATGGAAATTGAGCTCCAAGGCTTTAAACGACTTAATTAAATATAAAATTATCACTAAATACTCGTCATACTCAGATTGAATAATAGGAATCTTAGTCTCTATAAGCCTATATTTATATATTGAATAGAAAGAGAAGGAAATTTAAAGAACTCAAAGATCAATTAGAAGTTATATGCAAATATTTCTATCTTTTCTAATAGATGATACTTAGAAGTATAAACTTTCTTTTACTAACACATATATTTTTCTTTATAATTCTATATTTGTACCATATTAAGGATTTTATATTTTCTCCTTTCAATAAAAATTGAATCATTTAAAAATTTTAATCAACCATTGACATAACATATGACTCAAAACATACCTTAAATTCTTAGCACTCCAAAAAACACTGATTCTATAAAGAAATTCTTCTTTGGCATTGACCATATCACTTAGAAAAAATTTCAAGCTCTTTCAATAATTTTAAGCATCTTATTCTACTACCATCGATTTGTTACCTCAGAGATAAGATCAGGAAGAAAGAAACAAAAGAAGTTGCATTTCTATCTTTAAAAAAAAGCCTCAGTCATCTCACAGAAAGTTTAACTATTGTCCCTGTCATAAAAGAAAACAGACGTAAACTTCTAACCTTTTAAAAAAGATCATTGTTGAACATTAAAGGTTCTCCCACCACTGATGTTTCTCCTCATTATTCAAAATGATACTTTTTTCCAGTTAAACAACTACTAGAGTTGTCCAAAGTATTATGTACTGAGTTTTATGTAGTGAGTCATTGAATCTTGCCTTTATCACTCAATTATGGCTGCCAGATTTAGCAAGTAAATATCCAAGACACAGGTATATTTTTATTTCTGGTAAACAACAGATACTTTTTAGTATAAATATGTCTTATGCAATATTTGATAACCCTGTTATAGCTGGAAATTCTATTGGCTACCAAGTTCTCTCTTTGCCTTTATTGAAGTGTCTTTCCTCTCCACAATCACTCACCCAATCACAGCATTTCTAAAGCTTTCTCCTTATATCAGATCCTTGTCACCCCATATACATCACAATAAGCTTTATATGGTTTTCCTGTTTAGTCTGTGTCTTCTGCATGTCATTACTAGAATAAGTATTTTTATTATCATGCCACTTTCCAGACTAAAAACTCTAAATGATTTTAAAGCACAAAGTTCTCCTATTTTGTTTAAAATATTTCAGAGCATAATGAAATATTAAAAATTCCAAATTGTTTTTATAAAACAGCAATTATAGAAGTTATAGATGTGGTTGCATGAAAACCTACTACAATAGAAGCTTCTTAAAATATATACATATATGAAAGAAATAAAAAAATAATGGGTGAGTCAAAGCCCCAACTAGACATCTCCTGTCACCAAAAGAAGTTTCCAATGCCAAGAATTGGTTACATCTAATTGAGTTGTTGGCCAAAAGGACCCCATGGAAATCCCAAACAATTCAGGCTATTGTCAAGGCTATTTGTTGCTCTCTACAAACTGATGCTGAAGCTAATACCTACATAACTCAGTGAACACAGAGAAACTGAGCTGGTGCCTACCTAGGAAGGGCCTTCATCTCTACTGACCAGTGTTCAGGGTACTGGAAGATACTCTGCACTTTACCAAATGAGAAAGTTATTCACCAGTCAAGATACAAACCCTTCAATCTATAGTGTTGACCTGCCTGCTACATCAGTGGCACAAAGCTTGTATGAGCAACTAACCAATATCTGATTAGATTTATGATCCACTCCATGAGATGGAACTCATCCCCAGCACTGTTCAGGTGGCCAAGAACTTGATATTGGATATACCATGGACCTAAAAGAAAACCAAATACCATTGTTCTGTTAAAGGAACATAGCAATAAAAATGACTCCTAATGACATTCTGCTATATCTGTAGATCAATGCCTTGCTCAGCCATCATTAGGGAGCAAACTCTTATAGTAGACAAGAACTAACACAGTCACAAAACTGGACAAAGTGCACAGAGTGAGAGATTTTGGAACACTCAGTCCTAAATGATATGTCTTCATCCACACCTCTCTAACAGGGCTTAGAGAGCTATGTGGAAGAAGAGGCAGAAATATTGTGAGTGCCAGGGAGGACGGGAGACAGAATGGAAATAAACAGTGCCTTTCAGACACAACAGGACTGTTATACATATGAACTCACAGAGACTGTGGCAGCATGCACAGGTCTAAGTCAGATGAGATCCCAGTGCTGAGAGGGGAAGTAGACACCACATCCCATCTCAACCAAGAAGCTATCTGCAATTGACACCTGCTTGCAAAGGAAAACTTAGTTTTCTTCAAGGGAGTCTCACTGGTTCTATTAATCACATTTAAGAATAGACCCCACAACACCCAGTAGTAGATGGCCTGCACAAAATGAACTCAGTGATACTTTCGTAGACTTTTTTGTATCATATTGCTTTTTTGGAAAATTTTACCTTAGTGGTCTTTTGATTGTATATGATGTTTTCCCATTTTGTGCTTTTATGGTATATATGTGTGTACTTCTTATGTTTTTTCTTTGTTTTAAAAAATTCTGTTTTGCTATTGTTTTCCTGTTCATTTGTCTTCTAAAGAGAAAGGTGTGCAGCTGGGTGAGTAGAGGAGGGTTTGGGTTGAATTGGGGGAGGAGAAAGTATGGTCGGAATATATTGTATGAAAAAAATTTCCAAGAAAATGCTCATAAATTGTTGAGCTTGACTTGAGTATTCTAAATATCACAGTATCAAGAAATATATTGTGATCAGCCAAAATAAGAGTTAAAGGAAGAAAAATGTGTGATCATCCTTATAGATGCCAAAAAGGAACATTAACACGATGCATTGCCTAATTTTGACTTTTAAAGTCTTTATAATGTTGATAAATATGTTTTAAATCAATAGTCAGAATCATTAGTGAGGAAACCCTACAGAAGAATTTTCAGCGAAATCAGAAACAGGGTAACAGTGCTATTTTAACATGGTTCTCAAAGCCTCAAACATGAGAAAGGAATAAGAAGAATTAGTATTAGATGGGAGAAAACATTTCACACACATTTATTTATAGAAATGATTAACACCTGAAAAAATAGTGGTGACATGACATCCTAGTGCTTGGAAGAAGAGTCAATATGATTATGACAAGTGAAAGGCCAAGCAGGGCTACATAGCCAGGCTTTATTTAAAAGACAAAACGCCCCCATCAAACAAACAAAAAGAAAAAAAGAGGAAGAGATGAAAAATACCAGATAACCACCAGAAATAAGGCAGTTCAGTAAGTCATCAGTTATACAATTAATTTGTGAAAAGAAAAAAAAAAGAGCTTTCCCATGACTAAAACTCAGTTGGAAACAAGGGCAATGAGGTTTTGCTTTATTATTTATTACTTCATTTCTGAGATGCCCACTGAGGTTCTGTTGCTTGATTATATAAAAAGAAGTACTTTTCTTGTAGGTGAAGGAACAATAATATGTCCCGATGTGATGAACTAACAACAAGCCGAGGTTCAATCAAAGTTATTTCCTTCCTTTGGAAAGCTTTCACCTCAGAGACCTGAGAGGGATAAATATATCTGATTATATAGGAAGTGCAGGGCCTGCAGCTTCCAAAACTAAGAAATGACATACCAGTGGCTGCCTGGACAGTTCCCATTTTCTCTCCATACATTACAGCATCGATCTTCAGCCATTTGGTCCCGTTTCTCTGACAGACATTGATTGTAGAGCAGGAATTATGAAGGACTTACCTACCCTGTCTTGGCAGAGCTAGGCTGTCGACTTATCTGCTTCCAGGTTTTGTCCCTTTTGGACAGAAATCTGTCTACAGTTGAAGCAAGGGGTTTTTCTTGCCAAGAGAAAGGCTTACCACCAATTCAATCATCTCCCACTGGAGATTCTTCGATGCTCATCTTCTACTTGGAGTAGAATAGGGGGTGCTGTCAGGAGCTGACATGTCTCGATATCAAAAAATCTTAAGTTAAGAAAACATCTTTGAATGCCATATTCTGCAGATCTCTTGAGGTTTTTGAAGATGCCCTATCTATCTCTTATATTTAGATAAGCAATTA
>CAJQZJ010030846.1:37842-50596 GCA_907164525.1 Lophiomys imhausi
CTCGATATCAAAAAATCTTAAGTTAAGAAAACATCTTTGAATGCCATATTCTGCAGATCTCTTGAGGTTTTTGAAGATGCCCTATCTATCTCTTATATTTAGATAAGCAAATATTGCTTGTCTCTTAGCAGCTTGATTTCTGAGTAGCTTAGAAAATAACTGTGATAGACTGTCATAGTAACTAACAAAATGACACGTTTTCATGACTATTAGTTTCCGTTTCTTAATTATCCTAAACAGTTTATGTCGGTTGGTAGCCAGAGGTCAAATCTTGACATTTAATTTTTAAGTATTACTACGAACAATACCTTTAAGAAGCGTTACCCTTAATTTTGTATCAATATACAAAGATAAATACCAATGTGGCCAAATATAATCTTAATTTTGTATCAATATACAAAGATCAATACCAATGTAGCCCTATACAATCTTAATTTTACATCAATATACAAGTGTCAATACCATTGTGGCCAAAAATAGTCTTAATTTTGTATCAATATACAAAGATCAATACATACTTGCTCCTAAATTTGAATTAAACTGTGAGGTAAGGCCCCAGGAGAACCTGCAATATTTCTCTGATTACTTTTTTTGAGGCTTTTGGATGAATGAACTGGCAAGAGCATGGTCAGGACTGGAACAGTACTTAAAAGGCGTACAATAAATAGCGCAGAGCGAAAGAAGCTGTTATTGCTTCAGCATCTCAGCTGGTTTCAGTCCTTTCTGTTCCATAAGTACATATTATACTGAAGATTTTGGTATTTATGAATTCCCCAGAGAGTATTAGCAGTCTTTCCTGGTCCAGGACCATGCTTGTCAGACCTTTTCCTTTTCAAAATCCATCCAATAGACAGTCTCATTAACCACAAACTGCAACCCCACAACATTTTTATTCAAAGAGTCCACTAAAGCAAAGAAAACCTTTACCATATTTTAGTCCATAAATTTTGGCAAACAATTTGGGTATTTTATTAGGTATCAACAAGGCATAGGCCTACTTTTGAGGATGAAGTATTCTGCATAGATTTAACTATAGTGCATTCTTCCTTTTCTTTCCTGATCTCTGCCTCTCTCATTCTCTTCCATTCTATTTCTCTCCTCTTTAATCTCAAGTCTCGTTTTGATGAATATGGCCTTGAAACATTTATAAACTTGAAAAAGTGATATGGTTGATTAATTAAGATGTATTCTAAAAACAGGGCTTTCTGATTTCAAAAGAATCCCGACAGCTTGATACACTAAGACATAATATAAGAAGAAAGATTTAAATACCTATGCTTCCAAGCACCCCTCCCTCCAGAATACCTTTTGCAACCCCCTTCTGTGGGTTGACTGCCCATAAAAACCACTTAAGAATGAAATTATTCTAACTCAACTAGCAGGGAATGAAAAGAACAACGAAAATCTATTTTGCAGTTAACTGATCATTCAAAGTCGTTCCACCTTAAAATGTCATCTATAATAACATGGTAGGAGGGAGAGAGTGTTAAGTACTTAGACTTTATTATTAGACTTTGCTGTAATTGTTACTCCATTTCAACAACGTAGGCCAAAATATATTACATAAGCAGTCTTATTTAAAGACTGAAGTTTTATAACTCTTATCCTAGCCAGACACTGGATTCATAACGTCCAAAATCACAGGAACAATTAGTTCTCAAATAGTGCTTTCTCAATTGAGCATTGACCTTCAGTTCTTTTGTGGTCTCTGAAGCTGTACTAACCTTTGAATATATTTAACAATCAATAATCTTTGGATATAATTAGCACTTCATTTGTAAGCAGATACGAAGCTAAAAGAATAGACTGCATTGGAAAAGATTGAAAGAGATCTATCTAATGGTTATAGATTCTACAATGTAACGAAACTAGATGTTCTAGCTACTCTTGTACCTGCAAGAGAAACAGCCAGGATGATAGTTTTGGTTAAGTTTTCTTAGCAGTTAAAATTTGCTAAGCACTACCGCCAGTGTACTGCAATAATTATATTCATAACTCACAACTACCATGTCAGAAAATCTGCTTGATACCCTAAATTTTCACACAAGGAAAATTCATAAAGAGGTTAAATGACTTGTGTGCACAAAAAACAGAACTTTTTCTCATGCAGTCTGACTAGAAAGCTTATATTCACAGCTCTTTGAGTATTATATTAGCATATATTCATTAATGAGCTTCATTATGACATTTTCACGCACATACGTTTTGATCATATTTACCCTCTATTACCCCCTTTTCCCATTCCTATTCCTACTAAGTCCCTTCCTCTTCCAAACCAATTCCTGTCCATTCTACTTTCATATCTTTCCTTCTATGATCTAATTAGCTTCTTTAGGGTTGTTTGCAGGAGCATGGGTAAGGGATTATTTAAAGAAGCATGGAGAGTTCTCTCCACCATCAACTATTAACTGCCTATATATCCTCAGAGAGGAGTGAGACCTCATGAACTTCCTCCCTCTCCACTATAGGATGTTTATGGGCCTAATAATTTAGTGAAGATATTTTGAATATATTCATAACTTCTATGACTTCAAGAGTCCAACAACTGTGTAGTGGCCAGAAGAAAATGAACTACAACACTTTACTCCTTCTTCCATCTTTTATATTCATTCTTCATTCTCTTTTAAAATGTTCTCAGAGGGGTGCCACTTCAGTCTCCATATTTCCCAATGCTAGAGTCTCAGCTAGAGTCACACTTATATCCACCCTTTTGCCAGTCTCCAGCTTGTCTCAGAGATATTCCCCTTCCCTCCTCAATTTCCCATCTCTCTCCCAACCTCTCATCACCTGCCCCTGCTCTCCCCACAACTGATCCCCTCCCTCCTTTCTCTCCTGTCAACGTCTCTTACCCTGTTTCCTCTTTTCGTCCATTTCAACTGTCTATTCTGTTTCCCCTTCTTAGTAGTATTCAACCATTCTCCCTTGGGCCCACCTTGTTACTTAGCTTTTTTGTTTCTATGGATTGTAGTATGGTTATCCTGTACTATATGACTAATATCCATTTATAAGGGAATACATATCATGTGTGTCCTTCTGGGTCTGAGTTACCTCACTCAGGAGGGGTTTTTCTAGTTCCATTCATTTGCCTGCAAATTGCATGATTACCTTGTTTTTAATAGCAGAGTAGTATTTTAGCACCAAGCCATGAAAATATCCCTTATATCTACAAATAAACTTTTAAGATGCTATCAAGCTTGTGTAAGCTATGTGACCACCTGCAGTCTAACATTGTAATCTGAAATTAAGGCCATTTTTCCTTTCATGCCAGTAAGGCAAGTATACCTTTGGTAAATTATAGTTTGAAAATTTGATATTGTATTTTTTATATTTTTAAGCTTATTGACTCTTTTCTAATAAAAGAATTATTTTGTTTCCTCAAGTTACTTCTAGAACATGGTTTCCTCCCTCCTCCCCCCCTCCCCCCCTCCCTCATTGATCCTCTTTTTGGTAGTCCCCCTCTCCTCAGATGAGGTGGGCCCTTACATATCATACTCCCTCAGTTCTTCAGTTATGTGAAGCCCAAGAGCTTCCACTTGTACTGGGGCTTGATATAGCACACCATCTAGGGTAAGGTGTTCCGCTAACCTGCATCAGGTTCCATAACTCACTGCTGGCTGAAAAATTTCCGAGGATAGATACGCTAGGTTCCGATCTATTTGGATCTATGGGTTGTAGGATGGTTATCCTGTGGTGAATGGTAAATATCCATTTATGAGAGATTATATACCACATTTATCTTTCTGGGACTGAGTTAGGTCACTTAGGATGAGCTTTTCTAGATCCACCAATTTGATTTCAAATTGCATGATTTCTTCATTTCTGATAGCTGTGTAGTATTCCATTGTGTAAATGTAGCACAGTTTTTTTTTATCCATTTTTCAGTTGAAGGACATCTGGGTTGTTTCCAGTTTCTGGCTATTACAAATAAAGCTGCTATGGACATTGGTGAGGCAAGGTCCTTGTGGTTTTGTGAAGAATCTTTTGGATATATGCCCAAGAGGGGTATGGCTTGGTCTTGAGGTAGAACTATTCCCAATTTTCTAAGATATCTCCAGATTGATTTCCAAAGAGGTTGTACAAGTTTGCACTCCCACCAGCAATGCGGAAATGTTCCTCTTTCTCCACATCTTTGCCAGCATGTGCTATCATTTGAGTTTTTGATCTTAGCCATTCTGACAGGTGTGAGATGGAATCTCAGAGTTGTTTTAAGTTGCATTTCCCTGATGACAAAAGATGTTGAACATTTTTTCAAGTGCCTCTCAGCTTTTAGTGATTCTTCTTCTGTGACTTCTCGGTTTAGCTCTGTGAACCATTTTTTTGATGGGGTTATTTGATTTTTGTGTTTAATTTCTTCAGTTCTTTATATATTTTGGATATTAGCCCTCTGTTGGATGTTGGGTTGGTGAAGATCCTTTCCCAGTCTGTAGGCTGCCATTTTGTTCTAAAGACAGTGTCCTTTGCCTTACAGGAGCTTTTCAGTTTCATAAGGTCACATTTAATGATTGTTTATTTTAGTGCCTGAGCTATTGGTGTTCTGTTCAGGAATTTGCTACCAGTGCCAATGAGTTCCAGGTTTTTCCCCACGTTCTCTTCTATTAATGTTAGTGTGTCTGGATTTATGTTGAGGTCTTTGATCCACTTAGACTTAAGTTTTGTACAGGGTGGTAAGTATGAATCTATTTGCATTCTTCTACATGTTGGCATTCAGTTAGACCAACACCATTTATTGAAGATGCTTTCCTTTTCCATTGTATGGTTATGGCTTTGTCGAAAAATAAGTGACCGTAGGTGTGTGGGTTTATTTCTGGGTCTTCAATTCGATTCCATTGATCTACTGGTCTGTTTCTATACCAATACCATACTGTTTTTATTACTATTGCCCTGTAGTACAGCTTGAAATCCGGGATGGTGATAACTCCAGATGTTCTGTTATTGTACATGATTGATTCAGCTATTCTGGGTTTTTTGTTATTCCATATGAAGTTGAGAATTGTTTTTTTTCCAGATCTGTAAAGAATTGATTTGGTATTTGGATAGGAATTGCATTGAATATGTATGTTGCTTTTGGTAAGATGGCCATTTTTATTAAGTTGATTCCACCTATCCATGAGCAAGGGAGATCTTTTCATCCTCTGATATCTTCTTCAATTTCTTTCTTCAGGGACTTGAAGTTCTTATCATATAGGTCTTTCACTTGCTTGGTTACAGTTACCCCAAGGTATTTTATATTGTTTGTGGCTATTGTGAAGGGTGTTGATTCCCTTATTTCTTTCTCAGTCCATTGATCTTTTGTGTAAAGATGGGCTACTGATTTTTTAAATTGATTTTGTATGCAGCCACCTTGATGAAGGAGTTTATCAGCTGTAGGAGTTCTCAAGTGGAATTTTTGGGGTCACTTATGTATACTATCATATCATCTACAAATAGGGATACTTTTGACTTCTTCCTGTCCAATTTGTATCCCCTTGATCTCCTTTAGTTTTCTTACTGCTCTAGCTAAAACTTCAAGTACTATGTTGAAGAGATACAGAGAGAGTGGGCAGCCTTGCCTTGTCCCTGATTTTAGAGGAAATGCTTTAAGTTTCTCTCCACTTAGTTTGATGTTGGCTATTGGCTTGTTGTAAATTGCCTTTATTATTTTTAAGTATCGTCCTTGTATACCCAATCTCTCCAAGACATTTAACATGAAGGGGTGGTATATTTTGTCAAAAGCTTTTTCAGCGTCCAATGAGATGATCATGTCGTTCTTTTCTTTCAGCTTGTTTATGTGGTGGATTACATTGATGGATTTTCTAATGTTGAACCACCCCTGCATCCCTGGGATGAAGCCTACTTGATCATGGTGTATGATACTTTTGATGTGATCTTGGATCCAGTTTGCAAGTATTTTATTAAGTATCTTTGCAACCATGTTCATAAGGGAAATTGGCCTGAAATTTTCTTTCTCCATTGGGTCTTTGTGAGGTTTAGGTATCAGGGTGACTGTGGCATCATAGAATGTGTTTGGCAGTATTCCTTCTGTTTCTATTTGTGGAAGAGTTTGAAGTATATTGGTGCTAGCTCTTCTATGAATGTCTAGTAGAATTCTGTGTGGAAACTATCTGGCCCTGGGCTTTTTTTGGTTGGAAGACTTCTAATTACTTCTTCTATTTTCTTAAGGGTTATAGGACTGTTTAATTTGTTTATCTGTTCTTGATTTACCCTTGGTAGGTGGAATGTATCAAGAAAATTGCCCATTTCATTTAGATTTTCCAATTTTGTGGAGTATAAGTTTTTCAAGTAGGACCTAATGATTCTTTGGATTTCCTCAATGTCTGTTGTTATTTCCCCCTTTTGATTTCTGATTTTGTTGATTTGGGTATTTTTCCTCTGCCTTTTAGTTAGTTTAGCTAAGGGCTTGTCTATTTTGTTGATTTTCTCAAAGAACCAACTCTTGGTTTTGTCAATTCTTTGTATTGTTCTTTTTGTTTCTAAGTTGTTGATTTCAGCCCTGAGTTTGATAATTTTCTCTCGTCTGCTCCTCAAGGGAGTGTTTGCTTCTTTTTGTTCTAGCTCTTTCAGATGTGCTTTTAGGTGGCTAGTATGGGAACTCTCCAGTTTCCTTTTGAAGGCACTTAGTGCTATAAACTTTCCTCTTAGCACTGCTTTCAATGTGTCCCATAAGTTTGGGTATGTTGTGTCTTCTTTTTCATTGAGTTCTAAGAAGACTTTAATTTCTTTTTTCATTCCTTCCCTGACCCAGAGGCCATTGAGTAGAGAGTTGTTCAGTTCCCATGTTTTTGCAGATTCTCTGTTTTTGTTATTGGTGAAGTCTAGCTTTATTCCATGATGGTCTGATAAGTTACAAGGGGTAATTTCAATTTTCCTGAATCTGTTGAGGCTTGCTTTGTGACCGACTATATGGTCGATTTTGGAGAAGGTTCCATGAGATGCCGAGACGAAAGTGTATTCTTTTGTTTTGGGGCGAAGTGTTCTGTAGATATCAATTAGGTCCATTTGATTCATGACATCTGTCAGGTTCATTATTTCTCTGTTTGGTTTCTGTATCGTTGATCTGTCCAGTGGTGAGAGTGGTGTGTTGAAGTCTCCCACTCTTAATGTGTGAGGTTCAATGTGGGATTTGAGCTTCAGTAGTGTTTCTTTAACGAATGTGGGTGGTCTTACATTTGGGGCATAGATGTTCAGTATTGAGATTTCATCTTGGTGAATTTTTCCTTTGATGAGTATGTAATGCCCTTCCCCATCTCTTTTGATTAATGTTGGTTGAAAGTCCAATTTATTGCATACTAGAACTGCCACTCCAGCTTGTTTCTTGGGTCCATTTGCTTCGTATATATTTTTCCAGCCCTTTATTTGGAGATAATGCCTATCTTTTTTGCTGAGGTTTGTTTCTTGTAAGCAGCAGAATGTACAGGTATTGTCTGTTTGTTTCTTTTGTCAAATTGGCCTTGGTGCTCAGGTAAACTCTCTGTTCTGGGGATTGACTGATCCTGAGATCCTGGTGTACTCCTCAAGATGGTGGGCAGGTTCCTGCGATAGACTGGCTCTTGGAGAGTTACTGCCGCTCTCCTCAACTGGTTGTGACCCAATTGGACCAATATACAGGGGATTGGAGTGGGGAGGGGGCTATCCTCTGAGGACCTGAGAGCTGGCAAGTCTCCTCAGACAGGCAGGTAGAGCTGTGATTGGGCCTGTGTTCTCCCCTCACTGATACAGTCATTCTTTTAAACAATGCATTCTTTTAATTATAGAAGAAGCTTTGCAGATAGTATGTAATAAAATGAATTATACGAACAAATTTCCACATGAAGTACTTTCCACAGTAATATAATATTGACATTATCAAGGACTCAAGGACCTGTTATATCACTTGACTTTCATTCCCTTGCTTTGTCTATCAGACTGCCACTGATCTTTGTGCTTGCACAAGACCTTAATATTCCAATATCCAAACACAATGAAGACATCCATTACTGTGTATGTCCTAAAGGGAATAGAAAATAAACTCAGTTCCACAAGATGTGAGTGAAGATGTTTTTCCAACAAAGTCCACTAGACAATGCACTGTAAATTACAGAAATGGTACTGATACTTCTGCCTAATTTAGACAAGGGTAGTTCTTTTCCTTTTAGCTGTTATGTTTCTATTATTTTCTATGCCATGATTTAGCTAGTTGACTGAAAAAACGACTGTTTATGCACAAGGAAATGATTGGGCTAATACTTAAGCAAATCACTTACTTAACTACATGCCAGGCAGAGAATTAGATGCTTTTCATTATTTAATTTTTGCTTCATATCAATTAACTGAGCAATGTTTATGTTTTCCTTCTTGGTGCCTACACTTGGTTGAAGAAAATTTGAATGTCTATGTATACACTGTTCATTGCTCATTTAGAAAATACCTTTTATTTCTTTTTCCTTAGGTTAATGATATATATCATTGAGAAACATTTACAAATTTTCTTGGAACATTTACTTGGAATACATAGTGAGAAGGGACAGTCTGAATATCACAGAGTAAGCATGCAGGGAGGGGAGGTAGGAGGAAAAGGAGAGAAGTGAGGAGTAGTCGCTGCTCTAACTCGCAGAGAGCACTTTCCAGAATTGTGTGTGTGGCACAGAAATCACACTGGCAGCCATTGATATGTGCATAATTTTCTCCATGCAAGTTAACTAGGTCTCTAGTCAGCTAGTCAATGCCTTCTGTGCCTCCTTTCTCCTTTTCCAGTCATCTCTTTTTCCCTCTTCCTATATAATTCTCATCATTCCATTTCCAAAGCGCACAAGTTGTGTTGGAAACCAGCTGCTCAAGTTTGCCCAGAACAGGCAGGGACCTTTGTCAATCATATGGAATCTTCTACCCTCACCCTAAAGGGAAACTCTGTTGATGTCTTGATTTTTTTTATTTGTTTGTTTTTTTCCAGATTATGTTATTCTTGATTGTTGAAAAATTGGCATGAGTCAGAAAAAATAAGAAGACAGAAATTAACTTAGAATTCTAAGTTTTAAAGACAAGGTCTTAACACAATAACCCAGGCTGTCCTTGAATTTGTGGCAGTCCTCCTGTCTCACCCTATTAAGTGCTGGGTTACTGGAGTGAGGCACCATGCCAAATCAAAGTCCTTGTAAAAATCAAGTATTGCAGAATTTTATATCTTAAAAAAATCCTGAATTTCCCTTAGTTATCAAGCCAGCAGACTTATTTTCCTTATCTAACTTAGAGCATATATCTTTGAAAATTTTTCTTTGTAGACACAATATGCACCTTTTAAAAATTACTGTAAGTTTCCTGTGATATTGTGTCTCTTAGAAAAGTGAGAGAGTTAGTAGGATACTTTACCTTACCTGAGCTGCCATGTCAGGCCCCAGAGTAAGAGGAAACTCTTAGCCCTCATGTGACTGATGAATTGAGGGGGGCTGGGCTGATGTGTGAGTGCACCCCACTCTGGAAGAGTAGGACAGGTGGGAGAGGGGATAGAGGTAGGAAGGTGGGACCAGGAGGGGAGGAAGAAGGGGGCTGTGATGGAGATGTAACTTGAATTAATAAATTCTTATTTATCCTTCCTCTCCAGGGTTATATAGTGATGCCCTGTTTAAAAACAAAATGATACCAAACCTAACCAACTACCCAACCAAATGACCAACCAAACAACCAAAAAGCCAAACACAGATAATTTTCCATGGTAGTACATATAGCTCTACCTAATTTCCTTTAAACTAATTGGAGAATTATACTGAATTAACACATATTCATTTTTGGTGTGGATGATTGATTCCAGGGACACATTTATACCAGTTATACTGGTTAGTTTTATGTCAACTTGAAACAAGCTAGAGTCAATTGAGAAGAAATTTCAATTGAGAAAATGACCCCACCTGATTGGCTGTTAAGCAACACTATGGTACACATTCCCATGATTGATGATTGATGTGAGAAGGCCCAGACCATGGTGGGTGATGCTACCACTAGCAGGTGTCCCGGTATGGTATAAGAGAGAAGGATGAGAAAGGCACAGGGAGCAAGCTGGTAAGCAGTATTCCTCCATGGCTCTGCATCAGTTTCTGCCACCAGGTTTCTACCTTGAGTTCCTGTCTTGACTTGTCTCAGTAATGGAGTGTGACTTGAGAGTTGTAAGCTGAAATAAACCATTTCCTCTCCAAGTTGTTTGTGGTTATGATTTTTTTCACCATAGTAGAAAACCTAACCAAGACTCCAGGAAAGAGTTCTATTACTGAATGTGAAGGTTTGAATGAAAATAGGCTGCAAAGGTTCATAGGAGTGGCACTATTGGGGATGTAGCCTTGTTGGAGTAGGTGTGGCCTTATTGGAGGAAGTATGTCACTAGGGGTGAGAAGCTCAAGTGTTTTTCTTCCTGTTCTGCGCTGATCCAGATGTAGAACTCTCAGCTCCTTCCTACAGCATCATGTCTGTCACCATGCCTCCTGCCACGATGATCATTGACTAAATCTCTGAAATTGTTAAATGTTTTCCTTTACAAGAGTTGCCATGGTCATGGTGTGTTTTCACAGAAATAAAACTCTAATTAAGACAGTGAACTATACTTATGGCCTCAGGAAAGTATACTTTTTCATGGAATCAACCATCAATGAATTTATCTTAGGTTCTTCTGAAAGAGTTTACTTCTAGAAATCATGGAAAAATGGACATTTTAATATATACATTTAGCTATGTGTGCCATCATTTTTGTATTATAAATTTGTAGATTTTAAATTATGCTCTCCAATAATACATACATTGTATATTGTAATGCATACACCAAATTTGCCTTGAAAAGGTGAAGCTGTGTGTAATCATCCAGAGAGTGTAGAATGACAGGTTTTCCACTCCCTTTGCATTACTATATATTAACAGCTTTAAAACATTTTTGAGCTTCAACATTGTAAAACATATTTTGTCCCCGAACCTTAAAATACTCAGAGTGTTACATATCTCTTGTATATTGACTAGCTGACTTATGGCTGAGGTTCTTATGTGGCTCAAGGATGAGGCCTAGTTAGTAGAAAGACCAGGGATAGAACATTGAATTACATTTTCGAACTGGAAGGAAGGGAGAGGAGATGAAATTTGAATTGCTTACCAGGGTCTATTTTTAATGAATCATAAATGTTAAGTGAATACATCATTAAAAACAATGACATACTTTAGCAAGCTTTCCAATAGTTGTCCAAACGGAATGTTCTCAGATGGTGGATTACCTGAGGAGGGCAATAAAGTACTGTACCCTTCCTCACATATCTAGCCCTATGAACACCTTCTGTGTTAGGCAGACTTCTGTCATTGTGAGACAAAGTACGTGAACAAGTCAGTTCAAAGGAGGGTGGTTTCAGTTCATCCTGGTAGAGAGAGCATGGCAGGGCAAACAAACTCACATCATGGTGACCAGGGGAGATGGGGGTGGGGAGGCAAGAAGAGACAGGAGAGAGGAAAGGAGACAGATGGAGAGATGGAAGGATGGAGGGAGATGTAGAGGGAATATGTGCTAGCTTCATTTTCCCTTTACTCTTTGCTATCCAGATCCTCAAAGAATTGAATGGTGCTACCCACATTTGAAGCTTGTCTTTTATTCCTTAATTTAACCTTTCTGGAAATACTCTAATATATCAAAAGGTGTGATTACTAGATTTTAAAATCTAATCCTATCAAGATAACCATCACATCTTCCATCTGACCATCTGTGATATCTGTGTCCCTTGTATTATTTTTATAACAGATTAGTAACAGTAATGAGTGTTTCTCTGAGTCCTGTGGGTCACTTTAGCAAGTTAATTGCTAAGGAGATTGTCATAACCTCCAATTTGCAGGTGATAAGTCACAAGCCATGGTTTATACTGGGGCATCTGAAGTGAGGATAGGATGTAGGAGGGACTAAAGTCTCAACCTCTTGCATCTGATGTTAATATGTAGTCAGGAGTATATTGAACTTTAGGATACTCAGGTGGTGGTGTCTGCTGTACAGAGATGGGGTGGGTGAATTCCCACCCTCCCTCTTTGGTCATTTGATGGGTTATAGATGTTTGTTTTTATTTAGGGGAATTGGTCTTGTTAAATAGGTTTGGGAAGTTAGACCCAGAGATTTTTCTCTTTTTATTTTCTGTATCCTTCTTTCTCTCCTATGTAGGGGAGAAAAGACTTGAGAAAAATGGGATATAGACATGATGTAAGAAGGATAAAGAAAAAGGGACAGATCATTGAATATACTCTTATATCTTTGTATATTGGTACAAAATTAGGATTATATTTGGCTACATCAGTATTGATCTTTGTGTTGATACAAAATTAAGGTTAATTATTTTTAAGGTATTGCATTTTAAGGTATTGTATGCTTAAAATGCAACGTGAAGTTTTGGCGTTTTGATAACAACTGTCATAAACTGTTTAGGATAATTAAGAAATGCAAACTAATAGTCATTGAAACATGTCATTTTGTTAGGTAGTAGCATAGTTTGTCACAGATGTCTTCTAAGTTAATCAGAAATCAAGTTGCTAAGAGACAAGCAACATTTGCTTTTCCAAATATATGCAGATAGATAGGTAGTCTTCAAAACTCTCAAGAGATCTGTAGAATATGACATTCAAAGATGTTTTCTTAACTTAAGATTTTTTTGATATTGAGGCATGTCAGCTCCTGAGAACACCCCTATTCTACTCCAAGTAGAAGATGAGCATAGAAGAATCTCCATTTGGAGATGGTTGAATTAGTGGCAAGCTTGTCACTGGGCAAGAAAAATCC
>CAJQZJ010030850.1:0-20150 GCA_907164525.1 Lophiomys imhausi
AAAAAAAATGTGGTACATCTACACAATCAATTATTATTCACCAGTTTAAAAAAACAAAACAATGAGATTCACAGGTAAATGAATAGAGTTAGAAAAAAAAAATCACCCCAAATGAGATAACCAAAAAGTGATAAGGCAAATATAGTATGCATTTAATTATATGTAGGTGTTAGCAGTTAAGTCTTCAATAAGCAGGCTATAATCCATATAACCACAGAGGTTAGATATAGAGTAAGTGACTTGGGCGAGAGAAAGATTTCCTTAGAAAGAAGAAATATAATAGATAGTTATGGATGGACTGGGAGGAAGGAAGCCAAATAGGAATGGAGTATCAAGTGGAGAAGGGAAGTGAAAAAGGGAGAAAAGTGAAGGAATATAGGAGAGACAACTAAAATAAGGACCATTTGAGCAGTTATATGAAACCTAACATTGTAGATTCTTCTTCACGTATATCCATATATGAAAGATATCTAGATAGAATCACCAAATAGTGGGGGAGATAAAGCCCCAACTAGGCATCTTTAGTTATCAAGTAAAACTTCCAGTTCTAGGAATGGGACACATTCCCAAAGTGGTCCCCATGAACTCCCTAAACAACTCAGGCTATTGTCAACACTATTGGTTGTTCTCTTCAAACTGATAGTAAGACCCTGTTGTTGTCAACGATACCTGCACTACTCACTGAATAAGAAGTTGAGCTTGTGGCTACCTAAATATTTCACGCCTATAGTGCTCATGATACAAGAAGATACTTTGCATGCTACCAGAGGAGAAAGGCAAACACCAACCCAGCTACTACTCTTTTGATATACAATACTCACATTGTTGCAAGATACTCTGGTTCTGGTGCAATAATGGCACAATGCTTATGGTAGTAACCAGCAAATACATGACTTGATTTAAGGTCATCTCCATGAGATAGAACCCTTATCCAACCTTGCTTGTACGGGCAAGAGCCTGAGGCTAGATAGACTAGGGACCAAGATGATAACCAAATACCACTGTTCTGCTAAAGCAATGTAGCAATAAAGTGACTCATAACAATATTCTGCCGTAGTCACAAATCAATGAAAGACTCAATAAGCTTTCATCAGAGAGGTCTCCTCCTTAAGAACATGGGAAAAAAATATAGAAACACACAGCTGAACAGCATACAGAGAGTCATAGATTTTTAGAACATTAAATAGGATAGCCCTATCAAATTCCTGTCCTCAGAGTTCAGGGAACACTACTGAAGTGGAGGCTGAAAGACGATAAGAGAAAGTGGGGATAGAGGACATCAATAAAACAAGACTTTCCAAATAGAGCAGGACTGGCACATATGTGAACTCATGGAGACTGTGGCAGCATGCACAGTCCTTGCATGTGTGTAAGCCAGATGATATCCCAGCATTGAGAAGGAAAGTGGACACATGGCCTGAGATAGAAGCTATCTCCTATGAATAATTTCTTGCAAATGAAAATTTAGTTTTCTACAATGGAGTCTCGCTCTGCAGCCAAACCACCCTTAAGGATAAACCCTAGGCCCATTAATAGATGGGCAAGAAAAAATGAACTCAAAGGCATTTTGGGAGGTTCCTTCTCTGGGCTTTGTCTGGGCATTCTTTTTTATTCATTTATGTCTTCCTCCCTTCTTTTCTTTCTTTCCTTCTTTCTTTCTTTCTTTCTTTCTTTCTTTCTTTCTTTCTTTCTTTCTTTCTTTCATCCTTCCTTCCTTTCTAGGTCTTTTGGTTATATATTATGGTTTCTGGCATTGTTTTCATGGAATCTATGTGTTTGGGCACATGTGTGACTCTCCACCCATAGTTGCATCTTGTGACTTTCTTTGTCTCTTTAACTCCTGTAGTTTATTTGCTTTACCCTATCCTAGTTTGTTTGTTTTTTTATTGTATATTATCTATTTTATTAGTATGTTTACATTTCTGTTTGTATTATAGGGAAAAATAAGAAGAAAGATTGGTTTTTGGGTGGGTAGGGTGTCTGGTAGGATCTAGAAGGGGGTGGGGGAGAAGAAATCATTATCAGAAAATATTGTATGGAAAAAATCTATTTTCAATTATCAATTAAAGGTAACTTTATTTTTAACAAACAAACAAAAAGATACAGGCATTATATATTCTTTCAAAAAAATGGTTGTAAAGTAGCAACCAAAACAAGCAATCAAGAAGGCAGTTAGAAAAGCCAAAACGATGAAACATGGAGTAGGTCTTATGCTTCTATATTCTAGCCAAATCTCCACAGGAGTAAAATGTGATATAGACTTTAGTGAATAAACAAATACCTGACAATAAATCAAGAAAATTCATCCAAGCTGGTTTTTAACATCATACTCTTAGTGAAGAAACACAGTTGTCTTCACATGAGTGTTAAAAAGACTGGCTTTTATTTATTTTTTATTTTTTTAGGTTTTTCAAGACAGGGTTTCTCTGTGTATCCTTGACTGTCCTGGACTCACTTTGTAGGCCAGCCTGGCCTTGAACTCAAAGAGATCAGCCTGCCTCTGCCTCCAGAGTGCTGGGATTAAAGGCTTGTGCCACCACACCCACCAACAGACTGGCTTTTAACTTCAGTGTGTAGATGTCATCTGATATCATTACTAATTATGTAATTACATAATTATGACTTAGATAGATATTTTACAGTGATTTTTAGTGTAAAATCTCAGTGTATGAAATTTCTACCTATAATTAAAATACCAGTGAATATATGAATGAGAAAAGTGAGTTAAAATCAAGATTATTCAAAGGAAGTGTGTGATCATATGCATCCTTCATCACCTTAGCATTTCATGTTTTAAATCTATTTTTTCTCATGTGTGATATAAAAGTAAAACACTCCTCCTTCATAGCTGCAGAGTGTCCTTACACCTCTTATCGTCTGGTATGTAGCTCACTCTAAACTATTCAATACAGACTTAGTTGAGCTTAAAATTCGAGAAGCAAAGTGACAGCTGCTCTTGTTACGTCTTGATACTGAACAACAGAGCAGGAAAAGAAGCACATTTTCTTTACCTTGAAGCCTTCCTTAGATGAGTATGTGGAACTCTGCTAGACCCACTTGTATCTGCACATCCCTCACCTACCCGAGTGCCTGAGAATCAGACACTCCAAAAATATTTAATAAATGGACGTAATCAGAAAAAAGAAATTGTTAAATACTTGAATACATACTTCCATTATAAGTATTACAGCTTTATTTTATTCAAGCACCCATAGAAGTTTTGATACAAGAAAAGTATCATTGAAATAAATTACATATTTTGCCTGTATAAATCATGGTTTAAAACTTTATGTAGACCAGTGAATGTACTAAGGATTGCAAGTAGTAATTTATATACCAAGTGCAGTATTCTATTAAAATAGAGATTTTTATTCTCTTCATATGCACATATGTGTACAAATATACATGCTGTATTTTTTAACTGCAGTGTGTAGATGTCATCTGATATCATTACTAATTATGTAATTACAAAATTAAGACTTTGATAGATATTTTACAGTGATTTTTAGTGTAAAATCTCAGTCTATGAAATTGCATCCTTCTTATGTTGTGATATACACATCTTATATTGTGATATACATTACATATATGTAAAATGCATTCTATAATGTTTTACATATGTACTATATGTTTTATATGCACATGTATATATTAATCATGTATGTTAATATAATATATTTACATAAAATATATCTTTGGATTTAAAAATATTTATTATATAATTCATTAGAAAAACTATTTAGTGCAATCAATTTACATGAATTAGAAACTTAAAATGTAAACACATATTTTATAAGGACGGGTTTCACCAAAAGCTACATTGGTAATCTCTATTGTGGTGGGAGTCACTTGGATTACCCTGACCAACTATTTGAATCTCATGATTGGTTGGCATTGGGGCATATGTATATATTCACTTACATTTCTTTTAAGTTATTGTACAATATGGTTGCTTGAGGATTCATCAAACTACCTTCGTGTTGTATGTCCTTCATCTCTCTTTCTCTTCCTGTAAATTGTCCTTCCTTTCTCTTTCACAGTTTGAGCCTCATCCCTGTCATTCTGTTCCCCATATCAGATCTCCTGTACCTTGCTCCCATCCCAAGCTTTCCTCCTGACACATTTATAGCATCATTACACTTTCCTGGTTTTTGTGGTTACTCCATGTTGCATCCTCAGATTTGAAGATTTGGAGACAGGGACTTTAGATGAGAAAGAACATATGTCCTTTGGTTTTCTGTCTCTGACTCACCTTATTCAATAAAATCTTTTCTAAGTTTTTCCATTTACTTGAAAATTTAATGATTTCCTATTTATTCACAGTTCAGTAGTGTTCCATGGTGTTTATTTTCACTGTCTATTCATGTGTTGAAAGACATTTAGAGTAATAACTGCTGAGAGAAGGGGCATTACCTTCTCCCAGGGATAAAACCTCTTACTAGTTGTACCATGGGGAGAAGTAGTCATCCTTGATACCATATACATATAAACACACAAATGATAAAAAAACACTAGACAAGTTGTGTGTATATATATATATTTGCATATACATATCAAAGAAAAAAGCTATTCAACTTGAGAGTTGGAGAGACATGGGAGGAGTTGGAGGGAGGGTGGAAAGAGGGGCAGGAGGAGGAAAGGAAGTACATGTAATTTTATTTCTGTAAAAAGATATTTTTTAAAGGAGTGCTACAAAAAAACATGAAGATTACAAAACTATGCCTGCTAAATGTAATACTGGGAAAATACAATATTTAACTAGGGTCTTGAAAATTGAATGCAGACTTCAGATTTTCTTTTAAAAATCAATTATGCTATATGTGTGTGAGAGTGTGGGTACAGATTCCAGAAAAGGACATTGGATTCATTAGAAATAGAGCCACAGACAGTTGGGAGGCACCTGATGTGCATGGCAGGAATACCGAGAATGGATATCAGGATTTTGCTAAGAGCGTTATCCCAGCTTAACTGTGGACCCATCTCTCTAGCCTCTGTAACCAGAATGCTAATTCGTTCCATCCCAATTCTCACTTTTGAAAGTGTGAGTTATTTTATAATTACTTCACTAATTTTCCCAGATAAGAATTGCAGGTTTTAATTTTCACTTTCATACAAATTGTATTAATTATTATCGATGGCATTTATGAGGTACACCAAATGGTTTGTTCTGCAGCTTAATTGACAAATATTCACCCTGAATGTGGTTGGTGCCCCAAACAATAGAAAAACAGACTAGACAAAATAAGTTGAGCCCAAGAATTCATCTCCATTCTCTTCCTGAGAGAACATAAGTAGGCACTCCATACTCCTACTCTGTCAACCTCTTAGTCAAATACACAATTCCATATGTTAAGTTGCTTCTTGTCAGGTATGTGGTCACAACAACGTGAACAGTACCTAATGCAACAGCTCCTCACGCCTTCTAGGAATAACTATTTATCTCAGCCTGCTACCCTGGGATACTAAATAATCCAAAGCTAATATCCTTACTTTCTTAAGGAAACATTGCCTTCCACTTCTAGTGTTCAGTCAATTTAATAAAGACGAATCATTCTAGCAATTCTACTCCCTTAGGTATATATCAAACCCAAAGGCAGAATTTTCTGTAATACTCTCTAAATCCATAAATTGCACTTGTTTTGTTTCCGTTAGACACAGAAAAGCACATTGCTTGGTGCTTAGACATCAAAAGTCTCCTCTCCTATGTTTAGGCTACAGGAATGGGGGCGAAATTGTTGTGAAAAGGCAATTTTTTTTTTTTTAAGTTTGGCTGCCCAGTTTCTTGGATACTGAGTGTGACAGGCTCTGCAGGTGTACAAACTTCTGCCTATTGATACAAATTGAATCTGAAAATAGCAATTTATTCAGCAAATCAAACCAATCACTGCAATGCCGTTTTCTCTCTTAACTCTTATTTCCAGCCATTGACTTACCACTATTCTGAAGGTTTGGTTTATAGTAACATTTCTTTTTCAGTAAGGTGTTTGGAGAGTCTGTCATGCTAAACCTCTTTTAACCTTCTTAGCATTGAGCTTTTCTTTTAGGAGACCACTTGCTTACAGATACTACTTACTCCAGGCCAAAGATAAATAAAATTAATGAATGAATCAAAGAATGAATGAATGATACATGTTCCAAATAGTGTTTCAGTCAGCAAGTCTGTTTTTTTTTCATTTCCACCAACTGTTGTTTGCCTTTCTTTATCTATAAAAAAGGAATCACATTACATCTTGTGTAATATAATTTTATTACTCCAAAGACATATGTGAAATTTCTATAGTGAAGCTGTTTCTTATATATGCTAACATAATCCACTGACAGGAAATAGGAAAACACTGAACCAAGGAAGATTTTTGAAGTGAATCTTTTTTCTTTAACACTTATTTGAAGTGACACCTAATAGTCTAGAATTTGAAACAAGTAAATAAAAGATAGTTTGCCTGAAGCTAGGGGAACAGAGCAAAGAATGCTCAATTTGTATCAAAGCCTGGATAAATAAGTGTTCACTCTCCAACTTTCGAATGGACACATACTCCTGGCACTTGACCAATCTGAGCAGACTTTCCAGATTCCTGCTCTGAAAGGAGCACAATGGCTAACCTCAGGTGGTTACCATGACAGCAAACAGCTAACAGAGAGTAGGGAGGATTATATTGAAAGTTAGAAAACACTGAAAAGCAAAGAAGTTGGACTGCTCATGGTACATATTTAAATGGAATTTAAGCAAAGGAAAATAAAAACAGGATTTAGTTTTTTCATTTTGTTTTGTTTTGTATTTCAGAGTAATTATCACATTATACAAGCATTTTCGATTGTAGTTTAACAAAAGTCTACCTTTAAGGAATTCATCTAGGAAAGGTGAAGGAAGGAAGGAAAGGGACCCATGGGAACATGAGAGGTATTAGAGAGAGTAGTTGCCCTGGTTGCTATAATTGATTTTATGCCTCATCACTTTAGAATAGTGAAGTCTCCATGTATTAGACCTTATCAAGAAGCCACCAGAAGTTGGTTTGGATACATTGTCTTAAGTTGGTGCATTCCAATTTAAAGAGAGAATGTGCAAACCTCTGATCAATTCGATCAGTGTTTCTGAGCTTTAAATTCAGAGCTATGGCACACACATGTCCTTTTCCCACAAAAATTAAATAGTGTAAGAAGAATTTTTAAAGAAGTAAACAATTATAGGATTTCCTTAATTTCGTTTTCATGGTTGTTAAAAGTGTCCATACAGAGATCTTAACTGCTTTGGTTAGATTACATTGTAGGCATTTTATATTTGACATGTGTGAGTGGGATTTTTATCCTAATTTTGTTCTTAACATAAAACAAATATTAAATCTAATATTTGTGGTTGGTATATTTTGAAGGTACAGATTTTTTATATACTGATTATGTATCCTGCGATGATAATATGTTAACTCTAAGAACTTTCCAGTTGGGTATGTAGCTGATTGTTTGATTGTTTTTTAATTTTTTAAGACAGGTTTTCTCTACATAACTGGCTTGGAATTAAGAAAAGATCTGCCTGTTTCTGCCTCCTGAGTTCTAGGATTAAAGGTGTGTGCCACTATAGCCAGCCTATAAGATTTAAATTTTTTTTTAATTTTTTAAATTTTGAAATATAATTACATCATTACCTCCCTCTCCCCTGCTCAAATACTTCCCACATAACACATTCTTAAATTTATGGCCTACCTTTAAAAATTATTATTGATTTGCATATAGATGCAAATAAGTGTAGAAACACAGCTCTCTATGTCTGAAAATAAAGGGCTAGTTTGACTTCTTCCGTTCCTGTTTCTACCTTTCCTTATATTTCCTTCATCTTACGTATGGCTCTAGCTAAGATTTCTAAGACCAAGAATCAACAAATGGGACCTCATGAAACTGAAAAGCTTCTATAAGGCAAAAGACACTGTCATTTGAACAAAATGGCAACCTACAGATTGGGAAAAAATCTTCACCAACCCCACATCTGACAAAAGGTTAATATCCAAAATTTACAAAGAACTCAAGAAAATAAATGCCAAGAAACCAAATAATCCAATTAAAAAATGGGGGACAGAGCTAAATAGAGAATTCACAAAGGAGGAATCCCTAATGGCTGAGAGACACTTGAAGAAATGCTCAACATCCTTAATTATCAGAGAAATGCAACTCAAGACAACTCTGAGATTCCATCTCACATCTGTCAGAATGGCTAGGATCAAAAACTCAAATGACAGCACATGCTGGCGAGGGTGTGGAGAAAGGGGTATCCTACTCCATTGCTGGTTGGAGTGCAGGCTTGTGCAACCACTATGGAGGTCAGTCTGGTGATATCTTAGAAAACTTGGAATAGCGCTGCCTCAGGACCCAGCCATACCACTTCTGGGTATACACCCAAATGCCTCTTCACGGAATCATAAGGAAGTTTCCTCATCTATGTTTATAGCAGCCTTATTTGTAATAGCTAGAAACTGGAAACAACCCAGATGTCCCTCAACCGAAGAATGGGTTAAAAAACTGTGGTACATCTACACAATGGAATATTATTCAGCTATCAGAAACAATGAAATTATGCAATTTGCAGCCAAACGGATGGAAGTAGAAAAGCTCATCCTGAGTGAACTAACCCAGACTCAGAAGAACACATATGGCATCTATTCACTTATAGTAGGATTTTAGCTATATAGTAGAAGGTATCAATACTACAACTAACACACCAAAGGGAACTTGGACACAGACTTCTTATTTTTAATTTTTATTTTTTATTTATTTTTTATATATAAGCTATATTTTTTTCTATTTTTTAGTCTTTTTTATCTATTGTATGCTTATTGATTTGTTTGTTTAGTAGTTCTCTCTCCCAGGCAACGAGACACTTTTCACTGATGGTACTGCTTCATAGATCCCCAATGAATGAAGAGGCTCTTGGCCCTCATACGACCTCTCAACTGAGATGAGGGACTGTTATATAAGGACACCCCACCCCAGAGAAATGGGATGGAAGGATTAGGAGGTAAAGAAAAAAAATGAAATGTGATGTTTCGGCCTTTTACTACTAACTGTCATGAACTGTTTAGGATAATTAAGAAATGCAAACTAATGGTCATGCAAGCCAGTCATTCTGTTAGGTACTATGACAGCCTATTATAGTTACTTGCTAAGCTAATCAGAAATAAACCTGCTAAGAGACAAGCAACATCTGCTTACCCTAATATAAGAGATAGATAGGGCCTCTTCAAAAACCTCAAGAGATCTGCAGAATATGGCATTCAAAGATGTGTTTGTAACTTTAGATTTTTTTTATATCAAGACATATCAACTCCTGAAAGCACCCCCTATTCTCCTCCAAGTAGAAGATGAGCATCGAAGAATCTCCAGTGGGAGATGATTGAATTAATCGCAAGCCTATCTCTTGGTAGGAAAAGCCCCTTGCTCCAACTGTAGACAGAATGCTGTCCAAAAAGGACAAAACCTGGAAGCAGGTAAGTCGACAGCCTATCTCTGCCAAGACAGGGTAGGTAAGTCCTTCATAACACTGTTCTACAATCAATGTCTGTCAGAGAAACGGGGCCAAATGACTGAAGATCGATGCTGTAATGCATGGAGAGAAAATGGGAACTGTCCAGGCAGCCACTGGTGTGTCATTTCTTAGTTTGGGAAGCTGCAGACCCTGTACTTCCTATAAAATCAGATATATTTATCCCTCTCAGGTCTCTGAGGTGATTGAAGAACAGATAGATAAAGTCTCATAATTAAATTTTGAGTTGTTTAGGAGTCAAGAGAGTGTTATACATCTAAGAAGATACTTTTAAAATTGTGGTGCAATTAGTATAAATGTTGAGTCAGATATAGAACTTTAAACTCATGGAGCTGTTTAGATAGTAGGATGTTAAAGTCAGGTACCAAATACATATGGACTGGTCATTGGGAATGTTCATTAAGCCATATAACCCTCATAACTGTGGCCTAATTACCTCTGTTGTACTGTATTGTATTTATTATTATAAGAGAAAGAGCCATTTGTTGGACTGAAAGGAGAAACTGTAGGGGGAAATAAGATATACCTTAAAATTAAAAGAAAAAAAAAAGGGAAGAGGATGGGGGGTTGAGGGTGGGAGGGTGGGACTGGAGGGGGAATAGGGAGGGGACTGCGATTGAGATGTAACTTGAAGAAATAAAAAATAAAGGAAAAAAAAGAATGAAAAAAATGGGGGAAAGAACTAAACAGAGAATTCACAAAGGAGGAATTCCTAAAGGCTGAGAGACACTTGAAGAAATGCTCAGCATCCTTAACCATCAGAGAAATGCAGCTTAAGACAACTCTAAGATTCCATCTCACACCTGTCAGAAAGGCTAAGATCAAAATCTCAAATGACAGCACCTGCTGGTGAGGTTGTGGAGAAAGGGGAATCCTCCATTGCTGGTGGGAGTGCAGGCTTATGCAACCACTATGGAGGTCAGTCTGGCGATATCTTAGAAAACTGGAATATCCCTGCCTCAGGACCCAGCCATACCACTTCTGGGTATATATCAAAATGACTCTTCACCAAAATACAAGGAAGTTTCCTCATCTATGTTCATAACAGCCTTATTCGTAATAGCTAGAAACTGGAAACAACCCAGATGTCCCTCAACTGAAGAATAGATTAAAAATTATGGTACATCTATACAATGTAATACTACTCAGCTATCAGAAACAAGGAAGCTATGCAATTTGCAGCCAAATGGATGGAACTAGAAAAGCTCATCCTGAGTGAGCTAACCCTGACTCAGAAGGATGCACATGGCATCTATTAACTTAAAGACGGATTTTAGCTATATAGTACAGGATATCTATACTACAACCAATGCACCAAAGGGAACATGGAGATAGACTTTTTTTGTTTTGTTTTTGTTTGTTTGTTTGTTTTCTCTCCCTGTCTTTGAGACACTTTTCCCTAGTGGTAGTCTCTTGTAGGCCTCCAATGTATGAGGAGGCTCTTGGCCCTCATATGACTGCTGAACTGATGTGGGGGAATGTTATGTAGGGACAGTCCACTCCAGAAGAGTGGGATGGAAGGGTTAGGGGGTAGAGAGTGGGAGGGCGGGACTGGGAAAGATGGAAAGAGAACACTATGATGGAGATGTAACCTGAAGCAATAAATAAATAAATTAAAAAAAAGATATCTAGCACTATATTGAATAACATTGGATCTGGCAGTCTCATCTCACCCAAGATTTTAGAAGAAACACTGTTGGTATTTCTACATTTACTATAGTGTTGGGTGTAAGTTTGTCATATTTAGTCATTATTGTATTTAGCTATGTTACATCTATTTCTAATTGTTCCAAGATGTGCATCATAAAAGAATTTTAAACATTGTCAATGTGATGTTCATATTGTGTTCTTATGGTTCTATACATGGCATTTTACAATTATCACAGTCTATGTGTTGAGTGAGCATTGAATCACTGGAATGAAGCCTGGACTGCTGAATTAATCATATTTTTAAAGCCTGATATTACTAAAAGTAGTATATAGAATCAATGCAACCCCTTCAAAATTCCAATGACACTCTTCCAAGAACTTTGAAAAAGATTCAAAAATTCATATGGAAACAGCAAAGTCTTTAAATATCCAAAGCAATCTGTACCAGAAAGAACACTGTTGAAGATATCATAATATTAGACCTCCATAGGCCTTAATTTATATGGCAGAACTCTAAGGATTGAATGACATAATACTGCCATGAAAATAGGCATAAAGTCCAAATTAACAGATTGGAGGACCTATGAACCAACAGTTATAGACAACTGAGTTTTAAGAAAAATGTCAAACTCATGTATTAGATGAAATACATTCTACTTAAAAAGTAGTGATAACAAAAGCAGACACCTTACCTATAGAAGAATGAAATTAGATTCATTCTTTTTCCCTAAATAAATTTAAAATGAGTAGAAAATTTCAATTTTAAAAAGACAAATGATGAAACTTCTGAGGGAAACTATAGGGAATAGACTTAATGATATAAGCACAGACAGACATTTCTGAATACAAATCCAATAGCACAGGCCTAAGCATAAGAATTAAGAGTTTAGCCAGGTGTGGTGGCGCACGCCTTTAATCCCACTCTCAGGAGGCAGAGGCAGGTGGATCTTTGTGAGTTCAAGGCTAGTGTGTTCTACAAAGTGAGTCCTAAACAGTCAATGATACACAGAGAAACCCTGTCTCAAAAAAAAATACCAAAAAGAAAAAAATTAAGAGTTTGGATTATATAAAATTAAAAGATTTCTGTAGAGCAGATATGACTCGACACTCAGCTGAATGAATAGACAGCTTATAACCTGAAATAAAGTCTTTGCCAGATGTCCTATTTTCATTTTTGTTGCTGAGATAAAACACTCTGATTACAATAAACAAAGAGTTTATTTTAGTTCACAATTTCAGATGATATTCCATTACTCTGGGGCAGTCACAGTGGGAGGAACTTGAAAATTATAGTAACATCACATGCATTCACAGCCAATGGTGGGGAGAGAATATATGGTTGCATGATTTTTATTAAGCTAGTTCCACTCGCATATTGCCCAGAATCCAAACCAGGAAATGGTGATACCACTTTCAGGGTTGATTTCCCTACATTTGTGGCAATCAGACTGGGGCCATCAGAACAATGTCTCACATGCATGTCCATGAGAAGAACCTCCTCCAGACAACCACTCATTGACACTTTTTGTCAGGTGACTCTACATACTATCTAGGTGATAGTTATACTAACCAACTGTCCTTCTGATAAGTGGTTGATAACTAGAGCATATAAAGCACTGGAAAAATGAGACACTACAGCTGATGAGACGGTTCAATGATTAAAAGCTCCTGACCACGAAAGCCTGTTTGAGTTCAATCCCTGGAATCCAAGATGGAAGAAGAGAACTAACTCTCCAAAGTTGTTCACTGTCATTTCCACACATGCCATAACACATGTGCTCATATTTGTACACACACACTCACACACACATACACACAACACACAGTTAGTGAACAAATGGGCTAATGAAATGACAGGCAGTTCACAAGTAAATATTTTTTAAAAGTGTTCAACATTTCAACATTCTGAACATTCAAGGAAATGATAATGAAAATTACTCTGATGCTCCATCTTACACCAGCCTGAAAGGTATGATTAAAAAATGTAGACAACAGCATACATTTTCTAGGATGTGGAAATGAAGGAACCTTTAGTCATTATAGGTGAGACTCTGAACTGGTACTGAAATCAGTAAGGTGCTTTACAGAACTCAAAAAGAGAACTTCTATACAACTTAACTATATCACCACTGGGCCTGCACTCAAAACGATCTATATTTTACCACAGAGATACTTGAACATCCATTTTGATTGCTGCATTATTCATTATAGAAAGAAAATAAGGCCAGCCTAGATGTCAACCAAAAATTGAATGCATAATGAGAATTTGGCAAACACATTATGGGATTTTATTTGTCTTCAAAGAAAAACTGAAATAATAAAAATGAAAAATTTGTTTTTCTGAGTCGGAATAACTCCTCTTAATACATTTCCAGTTACATAGTTGTCCCAAAATTTTTACTGTTTACTTTTTTTTCTTTCTTCTGCATAAGTAGGCTTAAATGATTTGGTATGTTTTCATTGAACTTTCCTATTAAAAGTCAGGCCTGCTGAACTGGGGCAGGAGACTGTTATGTAGGGACACTCTACTCCAGAGGAGTGGAATGGAAGGGATAGGGGGTGGAGGATGGGAGGGCAGAACTGGGAAGGGTGGAAAGAGAACACTACGATGGAGATGTAACCTGAAATAATAAATAAATAAATAACATTCACCAAATATAATAAAATATCAAATAAGTCATTTCTAATATAATCTGTGGCATGTCCAAAGAAATTAATAGGAACATGTCTTTTCATTTTTTTGACAACTCAATAGATTCTATTGCTCTCAAGGTAGCACTTTTATCTAATCTCTCTTTTTTCTCTCCAAATGACATGACATATTTAAAAGTATGTAGTTAGAAAAATACTATTAGCATAAAAATAAGTAAATTAACATTTCTGAAATGTATAGCTTTGGAGGATGAAGTGAATATCAATCTATTTAATTCTCATTTGTTGAATGTACACTATGTGGAATAAACTATAAGGAAGTCATTAAAATATTTGATTAATTTTTTTCTGATATTCAATACTGTAGTGTATATCAGTAGACTTTAAAGACTCCATTTAAACACTTTTTAAAAATAAAAGTATATATATATATATATATGCATACAAGTTTGTAATTTGGATATTTTTATTGTATAGTTAATAGGGTTCATCCTTTTTCTTTTTGCTTAAGTTCTTTTAAAAAATAATAAACATATTTTATAATTAACAGAAGATAATTTATAAGGCAATGAATTTGTTTTAAAGTAGGTACATTTAGAAAAAAATATAAAGGTACTTAATCATTGTCAGTTCAAAGCTAATAAGAGTGCAATTTTTAAGTAGTCTGTGATTATACCACCATTCTTAAAGCTTCTCCATTCTACTAATATATATATATACATAGTGTATATATATTCTGTTATCCCTCAGAAATTAAGTCAGGTGCCAAATACATATGGACTGGACATTGGGAATGTATGCTAAGCCATATAACTCTTATAATTGTGGCCTATTTATTTCTGTTGTTTTGTATTGTATTTATAGTTATAAGAAAAAGAACCATTTTTTGAACTGAAAGGCAGAGCTGTTGGGGGAAAAAAGAAATACCTTAAACTAAAAAAAAAAAAAAAGGAAGGGAAGAGGATAGGGTGGTTGAGGGGGAAGAGGGTGGAAGGGTGGGACTGGAGGGGGGAGTAGGGAGGGGATTGTGATTGAGATGTAACTTGAAGAAATAAAAAATAAATTATTAAAAAAAAAGAAATTAATTCTTAAAATAATTCTTAAAATTATTTTTTTTGCATCCAAAACAGAACTTCCCTTCCCTCCTCTCTCCTGTATCTCTTGCTCTCACTTCCCCTCCCCCTATGAATCCCTTCCTTTCTCCTCAGAGAAGGGAAGACTTCCCATGTATATCGACCACATTGGCAAGTTATGTAGGATTGGGTTCATCTTCTATTGAGTCTAGACAAGGTTGTTCTGTTAGGGGAAAGGGATCCAAAAGTCAACAGAGTCAAACACAGCCCCTGCTCCTGCTGTTAGAGGTCCTACATGAAGACCAATCTGTACATCTGTTAATTTATAATATTCATGTGATATTTAAATAAGACTGCTTTCTGAATGTGTTGGCACATTCCTGGCCAACACAACATTTGAAACAGAGATGGCATGGTTTCCATTGGTTCAAATTCAGCCTGTACTATACAAAGTAAGTTCTAGATAGTCAAGCTACAGTGTGAATGCATGTACGCACACAGATATGTATATACAAATGTATATGTACCTTGTCACTGAAGAAATCGATTTTACCTCTCCTAATAGCTAGCAATTGCAAATAGCTTCTTGTCTAGAGTTGGAATTTTGGATGTACTTTCCATTCTCCTAGCTGAGATTCTATCTAGTATGAATTTGTTGAGGTCTTGCACACGTCATCATGGGGTCTATGCATCAGCACCGTGATTAATATTGTTGTGCTTGAGAAAATGTTCTTTCCTTGAAGTTGCCCAATAGCTCTGGCTATCATAACCCTCTCTTTGAGAGAAGGGTTGTGATGAAGACATTGGATTGGGTGCTCCAATGTCTCTCACTTTCTGCAAATTTCCCAGCAGGGTCTCTATGTTATTTACCATCTACTGCAGGAAGTTTCGCTAATCTCAACTACACTACAAAAAGAGATCTCATGCTCATTTATAGTTGGCCAACACAAATTGAATTCATTTTCTGTGTATTTATGGTCTTGAATTTAAATTTTTTTTTAGAGAGGGGAGGAAGAGAGAGGGAGAGAATATGAAGTTGAGCGGAGGGAGATCTAGAGTTTAGGGAGGAGAAAGAATACAATAAAATGCATTATATTAAAAATTTCAAATAAAATTAGCAAAATCAAAATGCCTCATTGCTTTTAGTAGAGTATTGCTTACCACATCTGTTATCAAGAGCTGGTCATTTTTACATTCTCAGAAAGATTTGTTCTTTGTCAATTTGACAATTAATAGAGTTGAATTCTATTAAAAGATAATTCTAGTAATAACCCTAGTAAACAAAAGTTACCAACCCTTAGAGGTATAGCTACGTTGACCTTTCATTCATTGCTTAAATTTTATCACTGCTGGATTCCTTGGGGTTGTGGCTAGGCAAGGTGCCTTGGGCTATTTTGAAATGTGCTTGATACCCTCTCCTTAAATCGTGGAGTTTTAAGGGATTTGACACTGGATAGAGGATTCTTGCATGTGTAATCTTACCTCCAATTAATTATAAGGCCAAGACCAAGCCTTTTGATGTTTACAGGATAGAACATTCATCTAAGCATTTTCAGTGCTTTGCTTTGATTAAGCCATGAAGTGAAAAATTAGTAGGGAAATCCTACCTAAAGGTTTTTCATTAAGCACACCCAGTTCTTATTCAAACAAACATCTAAAAGAAGTCATGTGAACCCTTTTTTTTGATATATCTCCTAGAGATTCTTAACTTACTCCAATAAATATTTAAACTTTAATACTGTTCATGAAAAACAATGAATGAAATGATCTCACGTTAAAGAATATGCAATCAGATGTCACAAAAGGGAAAACTTACCATTGGTTAAATACTGTACTTTGACATATACCCAAAATGTTTAGAATTTATTCTTACTAAAAATAAAGATAAATAAAACAAAACAAACAAAGGAAAGTGATAGCTTCTTCCAAAGTGTTCTTACAGGAGATTTCCATGTGGGAAATTATTGAAATGAAGACACATTAAGAAAAAAAAAATGCTAAACCAGAATTGGGAAGTATCCTTTTTTTTTATAGTTGTCAAGCTCTTTAGAATGCTCTGTGTAGAACCTTATTCATATCCTGTCCCAAATCATGGGGAATAGTTTATTTTATTTTCCATTTGTTTTTATTTTCAAAGTCTTAAAAAGAGCTTCTCAGTAGTTAACCTTTCTTTCAAAAGCTGATGTACCCACCAGTTCCTTAGAAAGCAGCTTCCTAACTGACAAAATTCCCTGGACATAATTTAAGAGCCTTGACTGAGTTGTTTTGCCTTTTAGCTCACAATGTGCTTTTGAATGATCAATATGCATTATGGAACTACGCTTACTCACCATTTTAGCCAGTCATGAAAATGTATCATTTGATATCTGGTGTATATATTTAAACACAAACAGTATTCTGAGTTACTTCAAACTCCCATGAATTTTTCCTGTTCTGCTCACAAACTCAAAGATTTTGTATTTCTCTGGGCTAGACAAAAACTCAACATAAAAAAGGGCTTGAGACACAAGCATAATCTAAGTTTGATCTCCATAAATGGAAGGAGAAAACCTTCCTCTTCCACAAGTTATTTTCTGACTTCTACATGACTGCCACGACACAATTGTGCCTACGCACACATGATTATAATAATTATAATTAAAGATAAACACAGCTATGTTTCACTTCCTTTATGATGTCTTTGTCTTTACAGTCCAGTTCTTTGATGAAATAAAAAATATGTTAAATCTTAAAATCATTTATCATCCTTCAAAAAATAGTAGAAACCTTATAAAAGAACAAAATAGTGTAATATTTTGAACAATCTTTTTCTTCCTTTTTGTTTGATCCCATTTTCACAAACAGAGAACATGGTGCCTTGCAGAATAGAGGAGACATTTATTCCCAGAATTAACTGACTCTGACATTATAAATTAGTATAAAGTTACAGATAGGTAGAGTAGAAAACCGTAATTGTTCTAGAAATTCAGGAGACGTATGAGTCTTTAAGATGCAATGCTGATTTCTAGCGCAAAAAACATCAAAATAAAGGAAACATAAGTCATACAAAAATTTAGTATTTATATATCCAACATTTTGCTACAGCTTGAACCTTGGTTGATTTTTGACAACTTGTGTATTTAATTTGTCCTATAAGACAGTGCTAGTTTAAATGATAATGACTTATAGCAAATGGCACTATTATGAGGTGTGGTCTTGGTGAAGGTATAGCCTTGTTGGAAGAAATGTGTCACTGGGGGCAGGCTTTGAGGTTTCAGAAACTCAAGCCAGACCCGGTCCCACTCTCTTTTCCCTCTGTCTTTATGTACAGTTGTAGAGCTTTCAACTATTGCTCCAGCGCCATGTCTGACTACATGCCACAATCTTCTTGGCATGATGACAATGGACTCAACCTCTGAACTAAAGACTAGCCTGCAATGAAATTGTTTCCTTTATAAGAGTTGTACTGAACATGTTGTATCTTCATAGCAAAGAAAAACCCTAAGATAAGAGTGGTTTATTGGGAGGTTTATTGCTGACTGCAAAGCCCTCACCTTTGCAGAGGACAACAGAGCCAATCCTCTAAGGCACTTCTCTGGCTTCCTGGTCAAAATATGAAAAATGTGTCCTGCTATACATTCCCAGACTAGTGTGTGGCCTCATTCTAGAACTCTAACCTTCAAAACAACCTTTTCTCTTCATAAATTATCTTGACTAGCTGTCCTGGTGATGGAAATCTGACTAACTCATCTCTATCTTGCATGTTGCAGGCTTCTCTTTATGTGTAAATAAAACTTACTTTCTTTCTGCCAACATTGACTAAAGATTTTACTTTAGGACTTAGGAAGCTAACTTTTCTACTGTTTTTCAATAGAATAAAAACCATATGTATATAATAAAATAAAAGATAATTCTTAAAGCTTCTTTGTTTATTTAGTATATTAAGGAAGTCACTCACAGTAATATATTCACATTCCAAATCACGCTGATACAGGAAACTTAGCCTATGAAGCTGTGTAATTATGTGCTACAGTTTCAATGTGACATTTTCAAAGTAAAATAAAGGTAAAAAAGAATTTCTACTTCAGACTAACTTTGTATTCAAAGCATAAATGAGTGAAAAATTTGAACAATTTACAAAAAGCTTTGAGATAGCTATAATGTTGCCTCCTATTTTTTCCAGCTTCATAAATAATTTTGAAAGTAGGTGGTAAGAAAAGAAACAGTGTAAAGGTGCACTATAATCTACAGTTGGAAACAGTCATAATTTTTATAATGAGGAAACATACAAAAGTTATTTTGAAAATTAAAATACATATGTATATAATGAACTTTAAAATTATCTATTTTTTTTCTATAAATTGCAATAATAGTTTTCACCAGAAATGCTTACTGTTTTTCACTAACAATCCAAATAGTATTTACATCACTCCAAAATGTCAAATAGTCTATGTTTATAACATAATTCTAGAATGTATTAAATTTTTTTAATGTTTGGGTATTATGATTTATTTTTCCATTATGTATATCTGAAGGATTTGCCTGGGTAATACACACTTTGAGGATTAGAAGTTTTTATTTATTTTTTGTAAGATTCATTATTACAGTGCTAGGTGTTCTTTGGAAACTATGCTTGTCAAAGAAATATAGCATTTTAGTCCTTTGTTTATATTTACTTTGAGGTAGTAGAAAATGCCAATGATAAAGAAAAAAAATGAATTTACCCGCCCCCCCCCCCAACAAAAGTGATAATAAGAGGTGTTTGCATGTGTGGAGAGATACAAGAGCCTTTCAAGTGAATGGTAAATGTGTAATATAGAGCATTGAGTTCAACCTCCAGGACCGAGTAAGAAGGCCAGCATAATGATGCATATTTGAAATCTAACCCTGGAGAAACTTGATCTCTGAATCTTTCTGGCCAGCCACTCTAGCTGAACCAACTCACTCCAGGTTCAGTGAGAAACCCTGTCCCAAAAATCAGGTCGAGGGCTAGAAAGAGAGAACATACTGAAGTTTCAAACGTCTTGAATTTGGTTCCCAACATCAACCTCAGGTTGCTCACAACTATCTGTAGTTTCAATTCCAGGGACAGTGATACAATCTGAATGTGATGCAAGATCTGATGATGACTAAAAGCAGTCAGTCACGTGCAAACACTGACACACTTAAAATAGAGTCACCTAAAAATAATAAAGTGAAATGTAATTGAGAAAAATACCAACCTATGACCTCCATAAAGCATGCACCCACATAGTCTTGTCCCTTTGCAC
>CAJQZJ010030852.1:0-25223 GCA_907164525.1 Lophiomys imhausi
TCACTAACCCAGGAAACAGACTCCAGAGACCAGTGTCAAGTGCAGATCTATTGCACCCTGCTTTTTTCAAGTCAGGGTTTCTCTGTGTAGTCATGGCTATCCTGAGCTTGGTTTGTAGACCAGGTTGGCCTAGAACTCATAGAGATACAGAGATATGCCTGCCTCTGCCTCCCGAGGGCTGGAATTAAAGATGAACTCCACCATGCCTGGCACAAGGTTAGCAGCAAGCATTTTTATGCAGCTTTTAGACCAATGGGGAGTTGACCCAAGCTCTAGGGAAGCCAACCATCCATCCCACTGTCACTTTAAGGAGGTGCCAGGCTGCCAGCACCTGAGGGGAATCCTTGCAGACTGGGGAAGCACCTACTGCCTTGTTCTGGATACAATGAGAGTCTCACTAGTTGGCTAGGATCATCTGCCTTGTATCTTGTGGTTTGCCAGTGGACATGGGCACTTGTAGAGTGATATGGAAGCCCCTCAATGCATCCACTGTGCCCCACCCAGGGGCTGCAACACTCATACAAAGGGTTTTAGCACAGAATTCTACCAGACTTTTATAGAGGAGTTAATGTAATACTCCTCAAATTATTTCACAATGTAAAGGAAGGAACATTGCTTAGTGAACTGAATGAAGTCACAGATACCCTGATAATACAAACTACATAAAAAATCAACACAAAAAGAGAATTACAGATGTATTTCCCTTATAAATATAAATGTAAGAATAATCAGCAAATTATTGCAAACTGAATCCAAGAACATGTAAAAGGATTATTTAACATGATCAAGTAAGCCTCATCCCAGAAACGTAGGTATGATTCAACAGATGTTAACCAATAAATATAATTCACCATATAAACAAAGTGAAAGACAAAAATACACTATCATCCCAAATGATACAGAAAAGACCTTTGACAAAATCTAACACCTCTTGATGAGAAAGGTCCTGGAGAGATTTGTGCCATACAGGACATATCCAAACATAATAAATTAGTGCCATACAGGACATACCTGAACATAATAAAGTAAGTTTGCAGCAAGTCCATAGCCATCATCAAGTTCAATGGAGAGAAACTGAAAGCATTTCCACTAAAAGAAGAAACAAGAGAAGGTTGTCCATTCTCTCCTTACACATCCAACATACTATTTGAAAATTCAGCTAGAGCAATAAAGAAACTAAAAGAGATCAAGGGGTTACAAATTGGATATGAACAATTCCAAGTTTTTTATATGCAGATGATTTAGTAGTATAAAAAGTAGCCTTAAAGATTCCACTGGGAAACTCAACCCCTGACAAAAATTTTCAGTAAAGTGGCTGGACACAAAATTGATTTACAAAAATAAGTATCCCTCCTATATACAAATGAGAAAATGTCTGAGAAATAAATTAACGAAATAACATCTTTCAAAATAGCCTCAAATAATATAAAATATATTTGTATAACTCTAACCACACAAATGAAAGACTTATATGATAAAAACATAAAAATCAAGTATCTGAAGAAAAGAATTGAAGATGATATCAAAAGATGGAAAAATCTAACATGCTTAAGGATCAATGGGATTATAGTAGAAATGGCCATTCTGTGACAGGCAATCTACAGATTCAATGCTATCCCCATAAAAACTACAACAAAATTCCTCACAGATGTTGAAAGGACAATTCTCAGCTTCATTTACACACACACATCAAAACCAAAACAAACAAAAACAAATCAAAGAGAGGTAGAACAGTCATCAACAATAAAGGAACTGTGGGAAGTCTCATCATTAGTGATTTCACGTTCTATTGCAGTTATAATAATTAAAAACAGCATGGTATTGTCATAAAACAGACACACTGAAAATGGAAGAACCAGACCTAAACCCAAATACCTATGGACACCTGATTTTTTTATAAAGAAGCCAAAAATTCATGGTGGATTAAAGAATGCATTTTTAAAAAACAGTGCTGGCCAAACTGGATATCTGCATTCAGAAGAATGCAAATAGATCACATTTAACACCTTGCACAAAACTCAACTTTAAATGGGTCAAAGACCTTAATGAAAACCGGATATACCGAACCTGATAGAACACAGAGTAGGGAGTAGCCTGGATCACATTGGCATAGGATATGTGTTAAACAGGGGGCCATTAGTTCAGGAACTAAGATCAACAACTAATAAATGGGACTTCATGAAACTGAAAATCTTCTGAAAGGCAAGGGACACTACCAACAGGAAGACAAAGCAGCAGCCTACAGCAGCCTACAGGGAAAGATTTTTACCAGCTCCACATTCCAAAGAGGACTAATATCTAAAATATTTAAAGAACTCAAGAAACTAGATATCAAAATGAAAATAATCTGATTTAAAAATAGGGTATATAATTTAATAATGGTACATAATCTGAATGTGGTACATAAATTAAACATAATTCTGAATAAAGAAATCTCAAATGAATGCCAAACACTTAAAGAAATACTCAACAACATTTGCTGTCAGGGAAATGCAAAGTAAAACTTTGAGATTCCATTTTACACCTGTCAGAAGAGCTAAGGTCAGTAACACAATGGCAGCTCATGCTAGTGATGATATACAATACGGGAGACTCTCATCCACTGCTGATAGGAGTGTAAACTTGCATAGCTGCTATGGAAATCACTATGGCAGTATCACAGAAAGTTTGAAATTGATTAATGTTAATCTTTTATGACTTAATATATTTTGCACGTTGACCATGTACATGTATTAGCTGTACCTATATGTAATTAAATTGAAATAGAAAATAAAGATAGTAAAACTAAATAAAATAAAAACAAAAGCAAGAATAAAAATAAACTAAAATTTCAAACTCACCATTTACAGTGATGTCTTATGGTCCTGGAAGGAATTACTGGTACAGATAATTTTTTTTTTTTTTGGTTTTTTCGAGACAGGGTTTCTCTGTGTAGCCCTGGCTGTCCTGGACTCACTTTTGTAGACCAGGCTGGCCTCGAACTCACAAAGATCCACCTGCCTCTGCCTCCCGAGTGCTGGGATTAAAGGCGTGCGCCACCACTGCCCGGCTTGGTACAGATAATTTTTAAAGAAAATTTTAAAATAGTTTTTAATATTATGAACGAAAAGACAAGATAGTGTTAAATCTTCCTTGATTGTTGATAGATATATTCTAAATTATAAAAATATTGTTTCAACTATAAAAAATTTGTAGCTTTAATAAATTATAATTGCAATACAAATAAAATTATAAGTCAAAACTAGCATATCTTAGCATTTGTTTTTAAAATCACAGGAAAGAATATTCAATACAGTGCAGAAGTGAAACTGTGATATGGAAGTTGATATAGGATATTAAAAATCATTATAATTTTTTGAGTTCTCTACAAATTTTGGATATTAGCCCTCTGTCAGGTGTGGGGTTAGTGAAGATCTTTTCCCAATCTGTAGGCTGCCTTGTTATTCTAATGACAGTGTCCGTTGCCTTACAGAAGCTTTTCAGTTTCATAAGGTCCCATTTATTGACTGTGGGTCTTAGGGCCTGAGCTATTAGTATTCTGTTTAGGAAGTTGTCACCTGTTCCAATGAGTTTGAGGCTTTTCCCCACTCTCTCTTTATTAGATTTAGTGTGTCTGATTTTTTGTTAAGATCTTTGATCCACTTGGACTTGAGTTTTGTACTAGGTGATAAACATAGGTCTATTTGCACTCTTCTACATGATGCCATCCAGTTCGACTAGCACCATTTGTTGAAGATGCTTTCCTTTTTCCATTGTATGGTTTTGGCTACTTTGCCAAAAATTAAATGATCATAGGTGTGTGGGTTTGGGATTCAAGTCAAGAAATTAAACACTGAAAAACTAAGTAACCCACTAAAAAAATGAGGTAGAGGGATAAACTGAGAATTCAGAAAAGAGGAATCTAAAATGGCCAAGAGACACCTGAAGAAGTGCTCTACATCCTTATTCATTGGAGAAATGCAATTAAGACAACTCTGTGATTCCTTCTCACTCCTGTAAGAATTGCTAAGATCAAAAACTCAAAAGAGAGCACACGCTGGTGATGTTGTGGAGAAAAGGGAACCCTCCCCCATTTTTGGTGGGAGTGCAAACATGCACAGCCACTATGGAAGTCACTCTGGCAATGTCTAAGAAAATTTGGAATAGCTCTACTTCAAGATCGAGCCATACCACTCCTGGGCATACATTCAAAAGATTATTCACCCAGCCACAAGGACATCTCTCCAACTCTGCTTATAGCAGTTTTATTTGTAACAGCTAGAAACTGGAACAAAAAAACCAGATGTCCCTGAACTGAAGAATGGTTTTAAAAACTGTGGTACATCTACATAATGGAATACTACTCAGCTATCAGAAACAAGGATATCATGCAATTTGCAACCAATTTGATGAAACTAGAAAAGCTCATCATGATGGAGCTAACTCAGACTCAGAAAGATACACATGGCACATATTCTATTATAACTGGATTTTAGTCATATAATACAGGAAAACCATTCTACAATCAAGACACAAAAAAGGACAGGAACATGGATTTGGTGACCTGTTAGTGGGACACTCCACCTTAGTGAAACTGCCATTTATGCCCCCTGTGCAAGAGGAAGCTCTTAGACCTCAAGTGACTAACGAACTGAGTGGGGCCAATACATAGAGGCACCCCACACTGGAGGGATGGGGTGGGTGGGAGAGGGGGTAGAGGGAGGGAGGATGGGACAGGGAGGGGGGTGGAGGGAGTGGGCCATAATAGAGATGCAACTTGAAGTAATAAATAAATGTAAAAAAAGAATCATTATAATTAAGATACCATTTTAATGACTGAAGGGGAGACACACAGAGGCATATTAACATAAAGTGACTTCAGAAATGAAAACAGAGTTACTGAAAACTTTTAGGAAGAATTGGAGAGTAAGAAAAGATAGAATGAGGTAAAAGTCATAGATGATACCTCTTTGGTCTGATCTTTACTACAAAGGAAGAAAAAAATCCATGGTGATTTGTGCAGGAGAGGAAATTAATAAAGGCCCAGTACAAGGAACTATGATAATAAGGGAATATTTCAACTTTCACCTGTTTAACTGGGAAAAGCAATAATTCAATAAATGAATAAGCCTTTTACAGGCTGGCTTATTTTTTTTGTCAAATATGCTGGAGATGGAATCAGTGTGAGTGCACTGGATGCAGAGAAACTTAGTATAATATTCATCCAGCTCTGTTTAAGACAACGATTGTGAGACTTGAGACTATATGAGGGAAAGTGGTCCCTGATAAATTAATTTTCAAGTCACTTGGTTATAATTGGCTCGTGTCCCATGATTATGAGATGACCGTGGGCAAGTGACGAAGAATAAGCATTAGAAAGAAAATTGGGCATGGAAGAGGTGGTGTTTGATTGAGCTCATTGAACCAAATACGACTACTCAGAGGAAACTAACAGTTTGTCTCCGCAGGAACCACTGGACTGACATGAAAAATCAGTGACTTCATTGAGCACCGTGGCAAGAGATGATATTTACCAGGTAGAAGAGACTCTAGATTCTAGAGTGCAGAATATCTGAATGATTTAGCCTGGTGTTAAGTAAAAACTAAAGCAATTTCAGGGATATTTGAAAAGGAAAGAGCAGATGTGAAGAGGTCTGTCTTTATCACTCAAAAGCAAATGTGAAAGGATTTTTGGTGAACCAGGGTAACTAAAAAATCGACAGAAAGCGAAATCCACTGTTTATGAGCCTCTGGAAGGCCAGAGAGCACAAAGAAAAACTTAATAAAGGCAAAAATGACAGAGCAGTACAATTGTAAAGCCTATGCTTAATTCAGTGATGATCAGTAATGTCCCATAAGTAACTTTGTACATTTCTCTCCTGTACACTAGAGACTGAAATTGTTTAATCCAATAAGCTCCCTCATTATTTCCTGATGTGGCTAATTGAGAAAAAATATAAGGACATAGTTTGGGCCTAGGAAATGTCAGATCCAGGGAGCTTCTCTGGTTATAATAGATGAGACCATAGTCTTCCCCTTCCTTGTCCTTAGACAATCTGGAACAATGAGAGTCAGAACAGGCTCAATGATTGCACCTAATGTGAGGAATAGATGGCCGCCCCATGGCAGTAATTTGAGATGAAGAAGAAAAATGGCTCATAGAGAATAAATACAGAGGGTAGACTGAGAGGTAATTAAAGTAGTGTCTCCCATCCATGATGCTGACCAAACACTGATTTTTCTGAAGGATCAGTTGATATAAATTCTGGAAGTTGTTCATGATATACTGAACTTTACTAAAATTTTTCTTTATTAATTCTTTTCACTACACTGCAGATGTTTCAGATCAACTGGCAATGACTTGAGTGAGTAAAGGGTTGTCACATACTATCTTCACTTTGAAAAAATATTTAATTTAATAGGTACATAATGTTAGCTTCTTGAGTGCTTTACAGATTTAACAAAATAGCTGAATGCCATGACTGCACACTTAAAGGCGTGTGGATGGAAAATTAGTTCAAAAGGTTTCAGAGACCAGATACAACTGTAGAATCTTGGAAATTTTAAAGTTGGGTAAGTCACAGATGAAAATACAGGAAGTTGACAAAACAACTTGTGTGCAGAAACTTTAAAAAATGGTTAAAGTATTTGGACAAATGTGTTCCTAGGAAAAGATTCTACAAAAAGAAACAGGAATTTATTAATTAAAAATAGTGTGAGACTGGTCTACCTCCATAGACCTTTTCATCTTCCAAGACACTGAGGCAAAACAGTATGTTACTATTGGTATTGGTGTCCTAAGGAATAGACTGTAAGACTGTATAGCTGAAGATATCATATGTTTTTTTATGGAAAGATAGGGAGAGATTGAACTCAGACTAAGTTGCATGTTTAATCTCTGCCAACTAGCTTTCAGATTTCCAGAACTAATTATTGCCTTGCTGTTTTCATCAACAGTCTAATACACCTCTGGACCCAACATGTTATGCCATCAACATGGCAGGTAAGATGTGTCTGTTAATAAAAGAGTAGCATGACTACTATGCATGTAGCCAGCTGCTTTCTGCTTAAATTTAAGTTCTGATTCACAAGAGGGAATCACATCTGATACCCTAAGACTAGACAGTAGTAGTCTGCAGCTTGGGAGAGAGGGTGGGTCACATCAAGTAGAATGACGCTCTTGTTATTTTGCTAAATGGAGATCACATACATGCCAAATAGCCTTCTAAATATTTCTATTTATATCAAAAATAGTTTTGCAGTCATTTTTAGTCAGAGAAACTTCTTTCTTTCTGGGAATAGCATTTATAGCAGATATTCATAGTTTGTCAAAATGCTGGGTATGAATATCTACTGAGTGTTCTTCTCTAAATAGGACACATATATTATTGCCTTCAAAGCTCAGAAAACATCACAATAGAGTGGAACGAAAGAATATAAGATCCACAGGAAGGGGTGGATGTTCATGGAAAATCTGTTGCCCTCTTGAACTACAAGCTGATGGGAAAGATCATAGCACAATTTCCACACAAAGGTGTGTGTGTGTGTGTGTGTGTGTGTGTGTGTGTGTGTGTGTATATTCCCTATTCTAAATAGATAATGTGTAAAGAAATTTAAGTGGACATTGATTAGCAAATTATATATATATATATAAAATGTTATATATTATATATTGTAAATTATACATGTTATATATATATGTTTATATATTTAAGAATACTATGTATTTATAAGAAATAAATAATATTACATAGTAACATGAAAGAATTTTAGAATACTGCCCTAAAAAATCTTAAAAGACTAAATGCTACTTACTTTCCCCTATATGACACAAGTGAATTATTCAAAATCATTCATATACAGTGCAGTATATACTGTATTTTCCACGGAGAATGAAGGAAGGTGAAAAGGAAGTTTTTGTTTAAAATTTCTAAATGAAATACAATTGTCATATGACCCAGCTTTATCCCTAGTAGGCATATAATCAAAGGTTTCTTTATTAAATTACAGAGACACCTCCATATTCATCTATGCTGCTTCTCTAAACAAGATAGCTAGGGAATGGAATCAGCCTAGATGTCTATCAATTGATGGTGAGACCATAAAAATATGGTACCTATATACAAAGGAAAGCAAATAAAGGGAAATTAAATAAAAATTGATTGTGAAATTTTTAGTCAATTGCTATAATTGAAAATAATAGATTACTAATAATAGTAATGATGATGGTTATGAGTATTATGAGCAATATACCCCAAAGTCAGAAAGACCAACAGCTTGTTTTCTTTCATATATGTATCCTATCTTCATGTCTTTAGATGTTTATATTTAATTTGGAGTAACCTACTGTAGAAGTTAGGAAATTAGAAAGGGATTGTGTAGGAAATAAATATTTTAAGGTAAGGAAATGTATAACACTAGTGGTATTAATGGGAAAATGATTCTATTGTGGATTCAGGTGTATATAGACAATACAATGCAAGGATAACAAAGATGTGGCATAGGGAAAGGATAAATATCATTAAGAATGTTTGGAAAAGCCAAGTATAACTGTATATTTTACAAGAAACATGTGCCCGCACACACACACACACACACATACACACACACACACACACACACACACACACACACACACACACACACACAGCAATAATAATTAAAGAGGAAGAGGTCATGTCATTAAGAGACACTGTGAAGGACATGGAGGAGTTGTAGTGGGAGAGTATGGAGTGGTAATGATATAAACAGTATACAGTTATAAAAATAATAAATTCAATGTTTAAAAGATAGAAACCAAAACCAAAAGGTAGCTAGAGTTATCTTATAAGGGGAAATAATTATCTTCCCAGAAGCTATAAGTTACCAAACTAAAAGTCCAGTGTAACATTAGGGATATGTGCTTTTTATATTTTTTGATCAGAAAGGTTTCATACTAAATGGTATCACTGTATTGTCCAAAATATCATGTTTTGTGCAAAAGAAATGGAGAGTTCAGGATGGTACTGATCAGAAATCTTTTTACTTTCTGGCCAGCATTCATGGTGTCAGAAGTGCTATAGAGGTTGCTGATGGACAAAAACTTTCAACAGTTTTTACCAGATATGAACTCATAGAGATACATTAATGACCAGTGCAACAAGCTATGCACATTGTTGCTTTGGTGGCATAAATGTCAAAGAGACAATCAATACCTTTATATATATGTACTTTATTTTTTTTCTTCAACTTACATCTCAGTCACAAACCCTTCCCTATTCCCTCTTCCTGTCCCACCCTTCCACCCTCTTCCCCCAACAGCTTCCCTTTTCAATCCAACAAATGGTTCTTTCTCTTATAACAGTAAATCCTATACAAAACAGCAGAATTAAATATGCCACATTTATGAGAGTTAAATGGCCCAGTATACTTTCCCAATGTCCAGTTCATACATATTTGGCCCCTAACTTTAACCTTCTACCTTCTAACCATCTCCATGAGTTTAAAGTTCTATAACTGACTTAGCTTTCATACTAACTTGCATCACTATTATAACCATCTTCTTAGATCTAGAACGCCCTCTTGATTCCTAAACAACTCAAAATTTAGCTATGAGACTCAAGCTGTCTATTCTTCAACCACCTCAGAGAGCTGAGAAGGATAAATATATCTGATTATATAGGAAGTGCAGGGCCTGAAGCTTCCAATACTAAGAAATGACAAACCAGTGACTACCTGGACAGTTCCCATTTTCTCTCCATACATTCCAGCATCAGTCTTCAGCCTTTTGGTCCTGTTTCTCTGACAGACATTTATTGTAGAGCAGGGATTGTGAAGGACTAACCTACCCTGTCTTGGCAGAGCTAGGTTGTCGACTTCCCTGCTACCAAGTTTTGTCCTTTTTGGACAGCAGTCTGTCTGCAGTTGAAACGAGGAGTTTTTACATGCCAAGAGATAGGCTTGCCACTAATTCAACCATCTCACACTGGAGATTCTTCGATGCTTATCTTCTACTTGGAGTAGAATAGGGGGTGCTGTCAGGAGCTGATATGTCACGATATCAAAAAAAATCTTAATTTAAGACCACATCTTTGAATGCCATATTCTGCAGATCTCTTGGGGTTTTTCAAGATGCCCTATCTATCTCTTGTATTTAGATGAGCAAATGTTGCTTGTCTCTTAACAACTTGATTACTGAGTAGTTTAGAGAATATCTGTGATAGACTGTCATAGTAGCTAACAAGGTGACATGCATGCATGACTAGGAGTTTGTTTTTCTTAACTATCCTAAACAGTTTAAGACGGTTGGTATCAAGAGGCCAGAGCTTCACATTTCATTTTTTTTTTTTTTTTTGGTTTTTCGAAACAGGGTTTCTCTGAATATCTCTGGCTGTCCTGGACTCGCTTTGTAGACCAGGCTGGCCTCGAACTCACAAAGATCCGCCTGCCTCTGCCTCCCAAGTGCTGGGATTAAAGGCGTGCGCCACCACCGCCCGGCTTCACATTTCATTTTTAAGTATCGCTAGGTATGATACCATTAGGAAGCATTACCTTTAATTTTGTATCAATATACAAAGATCTATTCAAATGTGGCTAAATATACTCTTAATTTTGTATCAATATACAAAGATCAATGCCTATGTGGCCCAATACAATCTTAATATTGTGTCCATATACAAGGGTCAATACCATTGTGGCCAACTATAATCTTAATTTTGTATCAATATACAAATATCAATGCTGACGTAGTCCAATACAATCTTACTTTTGCACAATAAACAATGGTCAATACCACTTTAGCCAAATATACTACTAATTTTGTATCAATATACAAAGGTGTAAGGGCATATTCAATAATCTGACCCTTCTTTTTGGTCCTTCCTGTGCTATGTCTATGTCTCAATTTTTCTCAAGTCCGTGCATTCCTACATAGGAGATAAAGAAGGATGCAGAAAAGGGAAAGAAGGAATACCCTGGGTCTAACCTCCAAAATCCATTAAACAGGACCATTTAACAACTTGTAATCTCTTCCCCTAAATAACAGAGTTTTCAGTTGTCCTTCAAATAACCAAAAAAAGGGGGGGGCGGAGAAACACCCTCCCCACCCTCTGGGTATGGGACGTCGCTCTCTTAAAATGACTTCCTGCTGATTTGGGTCGTAGTAAACCTGTTTGGGGCCCGAACCAAAATGGAAAAATGGTTAAAATGTTAGTACAATCCTTTTATGTTCAGTCCTTCTGTTCTCAGCTGTTTAGATGTCCTAAGGAGTTTGTAGGCAGAAGCTGAACTTCCAGGCTTTACTGAGGTTCTGGCTGGGGCATTGTGTAGAGCTGAACAGTCTTAGCGATATTGAGTTGTTGTGGCTGTAGGCTTTTGATGGAGACAGCTATTGAGGGAGTCTGTCAGACTGAATCAACTGGGTCACTCATCTTCTTTTGATGTCTGATTCTGTTTTCTGCTGAGGTTTCCATTGTCCAGTTGTTCCTGGGTTCCTTGAACGGATGCTTTGATTCTCCTGGAAAGATAAGTACAGAGCCCTGCCCTAATCCTCACTCTGATGAGATGATTTACCAACTTGTAGGTAGGTGCAGGTGCCATTGTCGGTGAGCTGCTCAGAACTTTTCCATGATTGGCCTAGGCTGCAGGGAGGATGGAGAAAACACAGTGACAGCCTTGGACATCATTTGAGAAGTCAAACCTAAACCATCAGTTTCTCTTCTGTCCCTGGGATGTCACAGTGTGTAGGATGGAATGGCTCTCTCTCTTGTCATTCCTTCTCATCTGAATGGCTTAGATATTTCTGCTTTCCTGTCCTTTTAATTAGTTCCTTCCTGATTCTCAGTCATTCATATATGAGGTCAGTCGATGTTATTAGCAGTCATATTCTTGATTTGCCAGGATTTCCCTCCCCACCTAAGCTTGGATGCTTGTTCATTGCAGATGAGACAGTGTGAGATGGGGTGATAGTAGCATGATTGAGAATTCCCTATGGTTCATTTTTACCTTGACTTGCTCATAATCCAACTTTCCTTTTCTTCATTTTACACTAAGAATTCTAGACTCTAGACTTAGAGAACAAAAGGCAAAAAAAAAAGAAATGTTACTGGTTCTCTGTAATGGGAACATTGGGAACAAGTGAGAAGTTTCTTAAAAGCATTTTGATGTCCTCATCCTATAACACTTGATGTCCTCCTCCTATGACACCTAGTCTGAAAGATTCAGATAACTTAAATGGTATTAAATACAGTTTTGGTTTATTCACCCAGATTGCTCTATCAGTAGAAAGGATGGATACATTTCTTTGCTATTTTTAGAAAGCCTTCCCTAGTTCAGTGAAGCTGTTTGGCATATGAGTATGTTGTTATGGCAACAAATACTAAAGAAACAATAAATAAATAAATAAATAAACAAACAAACAAACAAATAAATAAATAAATAATGTTACCGTTAGCTATGCCACGTATTTCTGTGCATGCCCCCAGTCAGCTTTCCATAATTAGGAGGCTGAAGCCAGATAGTATAACCAGCCTGTGCTACCCGGCAAATACAAGAAGGAAAAGATAGCATCATGTGGCTACATGCACTAAATAAAGACTAAAATGTAATCTTAAAAAATATCCATTTCAGGAGATGCAGAATATTCTGTTTTCCCAGATCTCCTTCATAATTTTTAAAGCAATAATATACAGATTTAGAAATGGCATAGATATAAATATACAGGTATCATGAGGGATTGGTAGTGGTGCATGCCTCTAATCCCAGCATTCAGGAGGCAGATGCAGGCCGGGTGTTCAGAGTGAGTTCCAGAACAGTCATAGACACAGTGAAACCCTGTTTCCAAAAACAAACACAAAACACAACAAAAAATACAGCTATGGTAAGAGAGTACATATTTGTAGAAATGTGAATATGGTGTGACTTCTCAGAGGAATTCTACACTGGAAGCATTTTTCATGATAAATGTTTGTGCTTATGTCTTATGTGCTTGACCTACTATGAATTCAAGAGTATAATACGCATATCCTTTCCAGAAGACAGCATTTTATGGCACTCTAACTAACTTTCTATCTCTTATATCCTTGTTCCCTCCTCCTGCTATGTGCTGTTTCCTGAGATCTGAAGGGTTTAGAAGTTGACATTGTTGCCACATTTGTGATTTTTCTTTCATTATCACTTATTCTCTGAAGAGTAGAAAATTGTATTTGGGATGATTGCCCACTTCAAAGAAAACTTATTTTGACCAAAGTTGAAAGCAATCTCTTTGTGTAAATGCAAACATTTATTTGGCAAATTCATAACATCACCATTGAACAAAATTATAGTAGAAGTTTCTATCCTATGACCTATGAACTCCCCATCCATGAGCCTTTGACTAGAATTCCAGTAGTAAGCAGTAAATTCCCTCATATGGATCAGTTCTCAAATCCACTAAGAAAGTAGGCTGTTACCTCATAATAGTTGTATAACCATAGCAACCAGGGGCATATCTTAACTGGCAAGTCAGTGTGATAGTATGTAGTTTCCAGCACTGGGTAAGTCCATGGATAACTTTTATCCCCAAGTACCCTATGTAACATATTCTGGCAGTATGTAAGTTAGTCAGCAGGAAGCTGCTTTTCCATTCATTTTGAGATGGATATGTTCTTTGTCTTTAATTAAAAGGTGTGGTGCCTTTATCATTAGGGATTTAACATGAAGTTGTGGTGGGTAACAAATGAGAGTGACAAAGATATATGTTATTTTGTATACTGTCGAGGATTCCCTGGCCAGTATTTCAAAGTGAGGTGTCTTATTCTTTACACCGTGAATTTCACTTTATAACCCAGGACTTGGAGGGGTACATTTTTTGGTTCATGCTAGGTACCTCTGTTTAAGTTTTTTGTTTCAAAGTATATTTGGGAATCACCTAAGTTGTAAATTCCCATAAAGTGTTTTTCATGTATCTGTAGGTTATTTTTTAACCTAGTATGCTATTCCATTTTCCCTTATACCCTTGACTCCCTTATTAACCATTTAACTCCCTTATACAACCCTTTATTTTCCTATCCATTAAACTTTACTCTCCATCCAATTTTGCTTTAATCGATTTATGGGACTGTGTGCTTTGATATAGGTTTCATCTGCCCTTTCCTTGGATTATCCCTTCCTAACACCCAATTTCGTTCACATTTCCATGCCACTACCTTCCTAATCCTTTCCAATTCCCAAAGTTCGTGGCTCTAAATTTTCCTAGAATTTACTACAACTACTCATTTAATATAACCTACAAAAACCTATTTTGGCTTCTACAGAGTGAAATCATGACTAGGTGGTAGAAGAAAACTAATTAAATTACGTTGGGATCAATTTGTAGGAATCATTAATTAAATTATTTACTAGTATTTAGGTTATATTTAATGGGTCTATAGTTGTTAATCCTTAATCCGCCATTATAAATGAGCACATGGACAACACATGGATTTTAACAAGCTTTGGCCTGGATTGACCAATCTTAGCCCATCTAAGCTAGCTCATAATTCTCTTACCCAAATATGACCCCATATATACATATGTCCCTGGACTGCTGTTCTCCATGATATGCCAATGATCCAGGCCTTGTAGAATGACTTTTTTTCTCTCTAACCCATATTGTGTATCCTCCTTACATTTCTTTGCTGTGTGTCTTGGAGGCTTCTTCTACCCATAAACTCTTTGCTTCAGAAGTTAGACATCTTGGTCTGTATAGATTTGAATCCCCTTGTAATGTTTGAAACAAACATTAATCCAAGGGTAGGCCTCAGCCAATTAATATCTCCCATCAATTTTTGAAAATCATTAATAGTTTTCAATTGGTCTCTACGAATCTGAACAATTTGTGCACTTATTCTCTCTTGACTTACTTTATAAACCAAATAGCTAATAGGATATCCTCTTTGTATTTTTTCAGGAACAGTTTTTAACCCCCCTAGGGGCAGAATTCTTTACATTTCCTTAAATAAGTTCTCTAATATAACTCTGTCAGAATTAGCCAAGAAAATATCATCCATGTAATGGTAGATAATAGATTGAGGAAATTGCTTACAAATTACTTCTAATGGTTTTCTACAAAACATTGACACAGAGTTTGATTATTCAACCTACCCTTTGGAAGCACATTCCAATGATACCTCTTGATTGGTCTACTCTCATCAAGAGTATGTACAGAGAAAGCAAATCTTTCTCTACCATTCTTATGGAATGGACTTGAGAAAAGACAGTCTTTTCAATCAACAACTATTAAAGGCTATGACTATGGTAATAGAGAAGGTAAAGGTATACCAGGTTGCAAAGGACCTATAGGTTGAATTACCCTATTCACAGCTCTTAAATCTGTTATCATTCTCCATTTCAGCGATTTCTTTTGTACCATGAGCACAGGAGAATTCCATGGGCTGATAAACTCTTCCATATAACAACCCTTCAGCTGTTATTTTACCAATTGCTAAGGGGCCTCCAATTTTTCATTGCCACACCAGTTTATTTGATACACATTTCAAATGAATGGCTGTTGGAATTTCAGCAGTGGCCCTTAGTATAAATTTGTAAACTCAATACCTGGAATGTCTTGTAGCTTGCAATTGTTGTTGAGTACTCATATCAATACCTTTCCCAAAAGCATCCATAAACTCAACTCCTAGGATGTCCTGTGTTTGGAGATTATAAACAACTTGTGATTGTTGTTGAGTATCCATATAATACCTACATTTGTTATTTCTGGCATTTCAGGAATCATAATTTGATTACCTCATTCTTCTATGAGATCCATTCCCTAGAAATTTGTGGTTACACTAGCCACATAACATCTGAACTTCCCTGTTTTTCCTTCTGGTTCAACACAATTAAGCCACTGGACCCTTTGTTTTACATGTGATAATTTACCAATTCCTATAAAAAGTGTAGTAACCATTTAAAGTGGCCATTTTGGATTCCAAGACTCCTGTGAGAGGATAGTAAAATATGCTTCTGTGTCAAGAAATCCTTCTATTTCATAGCATTCATTTGTATTTTTAATTTTGGTCTCTTATCATTCACTATAGTTTGCGAATATACATGTTTTTCCAGTACTCCCAAAGGTTCCTGTTATCTCTATTAGAGCATCCTTGCCCTTCAGGTGAGGTAACAATAGCAACTGAGCAATTCTATCCCCTGCATTAATTTTCCTCTCTTTCTTTAATGATACCATAATTTTAATTTCTTCCTTACAATCTCCATCTATAATACCTGGACACACAGTAAATCCTTGAGAAGTTAATCCAAATCTTCCAAAGATTAATCCTACTGTGCCTCATGGTAAAGGACTATGAACAGCATTGGTTAACTTATAACATTCATCTGTTTTGGATAGTCCTCCACCAAGGAGGACGAACAACATGGGATAGAGAAAAGAATGTCATTCCATGTGGCCTGAAAGATCAGCCTATTTTGGAGAACAACAGTCCAAGAATGTACGTATATATATATGGTTATACTTGGGTAATAGAATTATGTGCTAGCTTAGATGGGATAAGATTGGTCAATCCAGGCCAATGCTCATTAAAATACATGTGGTTCTCTATGTGCTCATTCATAATGGCAGGTTCAGGATTAACAACCACAGACCAATTAAATATAACCTAAATACTAGCAATTTAATTAATGATTTCTACAAATGGTGCCCAATGTAATTTAATTTTTTTCTACAAATTGTGCCCCACATTGGGTATCATATGTAGAAATAATTAGTTATGTACTTGTATTTATATTATTGGTTAATTAATTGGTGGTGTTAATCCCTATCCCACCATTATAAATGAGCACACACACACACGAAGGATTTTAACAATCTTTGGCCCGGATAGAGCAATTTTAGCCCATTATAGCTAATTTTTAATTCTCTTCCACAAATATGACCCCATATAGACATATGTCCTCTTGTACTGCTATTGTCCAAGCTATGCTGATATGATATTCATGGCCATGTGGAATGAGGTTCTTTTTTCTAACCCATGGTGTCCTGCTATAGCTGCTTGTCTTGGAGGCACCTTCTACCATGAACCTCTCTGCTGCAGAAGCCCGTCACTCAGTCCTGCCTACCTCTGTCTTTACCCAATCTCAGGCCTCAGTATTTGTTCAACCAATCATAGACAATGATTAGAAAACAAAGTAACAGACAGCTTCCAGGATCAATTAATTAACAATTAGAATGCATAACATCACCCCATCACTAGGCATCAGCAGAGAATATGTAAATGATTAAACAGGAAATGAAATAAAAATAAATATTTCAAAAATAGCCAAAAGATGACAAATGTGAGTGATATTAATAAGTATAAAATTACCAAAAGCTCATTAATAACCAAGAAAATTGGAAATAAAACTATGAAATACAGTTTTATATACTCTAAATTGTCATATTTCTGATGTTAAAGTTACGCTAATAGTAAGAATTGCCAATTATGTGAAAGAATGAGTATTTTATTATTGTTATGAGTTCGATTATTCTAATCAGTTTTAAAAATAATTTAGAATTGCATCATGCATCTAAGATGTTTAATATCCTATTATGACATGATCATTCATCTCTGTGTTTTCACTGGAGGAAAGTTTCATATTTGTATATCGGGATAAATATAAGACTATCCATCACATTGTATTAGAAAACTAGAAGTCATCAATATATTTCCAACAAAATATTGTTTTCTATAAAAATGTATACTACATTTTAATATATTTATGAAAAACATTACATAATAGTGAAAACAAAGCAAAACTATATACTTAATATGAGTTTATGTGTAATATAAAAATTTGAGTAGGGTATTCTACCCTATGGGTATATTAACAATGTGCTTCCATATGTTATCCATTTTTAAGGCATACAAAACTCTAGAATATTTTTTAGTTATAATATATTGATGTAGTCTGGAGGACTTTAGAAATATAGTATATTAAAGATGCTTCAGGTGGGATTCTTGAAAGGCAGAGTCTTGAACATATCAGTTTTAATTTATTAGGTATTTCTCTTAAGAGAAGGAGTATCTGGAAGCAGGAGAGCCAAGAAATAAACAACAACTTCAAGTTTCAAGTAGAAACCATACTCAGTATGGTTGCACAGGGAAGTTGTAAAGTCAGTATTGAATCAAATATTTGATTCCACCTTCCAGTAGTTAGTTATATATTTTGCTATTCTGTGTCTTTTTGTCACTGAGAAAAGTGAGCCCCTTATGTCAGTGTATAAAACAGACTCTTGCAGGTGGAGAAGCTCATCGTTGGATTAGGGGTAAAAAGAGGCATGGCAATTTATTACTAACAAGTTGATGAAGGAGGAGCGTATCTCCCAATAAAGGGTATCTTAATGGGATACTAATTTCCTAAAATAGTTTTATTCCATTTAGGTAGATCTTCAGGATATTAGTTTGTCATAATCAGTGGGATTTTTTTTTTCAAAATGAGACTCCTGGGACAAATTATGGCATTCAGTGCTTCAAGGCATTTGTCTGAGAGACATACTGACACTTTTCCCCAAACCACTTGATATTTCCTTCCCCTGTTGTTTGCATTTTCACTATTCTCAGATACTTTCTTGGTGATTTGATACTTAACAGTCCATGGTTTTCATTCCTACTAAACAGATAAAACATAGTATAGGAATGTCTTATCCAATGATTTCTTGAAGACCATAGGCAATACAATACATAACTATTTGTTAAAGTGAATTTAATAGAATGTCTAAAAACCAATAAAGGGTGTTTAGCTGGGTTGTTTCTAAAAGATCTTATGGTGGCTCAGTTAATGAACTGTGTTCAGCATTCATAATCTGGAGGATTTCTACAGGGTTGCTGGCCTTTAATCCATGATGGAGTCTGAAGAATCTGGATTTTGATATTCTCCAAGAATGGCATCAGCAGCAGCAGTAGACAGACATAATCACCCCTAAAGAATAAAGACTGGCAGGCAAGTAGCATTGCTTTCCTATCAGATCTCCTTATATTTATTTGTGGTGATTTCAGAGAACACTTGATTAGTGATGACTTGAAATGCTGTGTGATCATTTAATATAGTTCCTCATGTTGTGTTGATGCCCAACCATAAAAATTACTTTCATTGCTACTTCATAACTGTAATTTTGAAATTCATATCAATCTTTCAGCATATAATGTTGCTTTATCCAGAATTGTCAGAACTCTAGAGAATCTGTGATGGTCAATTGTATGGTTAATCTTAAAAAGAAACACTATGTTAATAATTCAACTTTGGTTTAAAACACTCTAAAACTATTTCATATGATATTGAAGAAAAAAATTCAGTGGAAGTTTTGAGAGAATATATTCATGTGACTCATGCAAATGCTAACTCACTTGTTACTTAAAAGCCACATATTATAAATATTTCAAACAGGTAAAGAAATGATTTACATGTATCAATATTTAAAGCCCCAGATAAGAACATTTCAGTTAATAGTCTAGAAGAGTATTGTGTTTTAATCTTTTTTTGAAAAAGATCCTGAACATGTCAATTCTTTCTTATATAGTATTATTTTTATAATTAAAATTATAATTGCTTAATTTTCATTCTTCCCTTTTCAGACTTTAACCACTCTCATGTACTTTTCCATTGTTTTCTCTTAAATTATTGCCTTCTTTTCTTTAATTCATGTGTCTGTATGTGTTTCTAAATGTATAAGTACAGTCTGCTCAGTACATGTAATGTTACTTATATGTACATTATTTCAAGATTGATTTGGTACTGAATAGGTAATTGTGGAGAGTCCTCTGATCATCTCTCCCAGTATCAGATTTCCAAGTTGCATCAATTTCTTTGTCTAGGGTTAGGACTCAATGAAAATTGCCTGTTTGACATTAGCATGTCTATTAGTGTTCTCGTTGTTCAGATCATGTTTGGGTAGCCATGTTGATGAGAGTTTCTGAGTTCAGCCTCCCTAACATTTCTAGGACACATAATGTCATAGCAGTCTTCCTGTTACTCTGACTCTTAGAATCTTTCTTCCCCATCTTCTGTAATATTCCCTGAATCTTAGGTGAAGGAGCTGTGTATTATATGCAACATTAGGGGCTGAGTATCATACAATCACTTGTTTCCTGCATTTTGTTTGGTTGTGGCTTTCTCTAATGGTCTCTCTCTGTTGCAAAAAGAAGTTTAAGTGATGAGGAATGGAAGCTACAGTTATCTGTGTGTACAATGGTAAATAAATAGAATGTAGTTAGTAATTACGTTTATTTAGTAAACAGATGGTTGTAAGGTCTAGCCACTGCCTCAGACTATGAGATCATGGAACTTGGAGGGGAACCTACAACCACCACTTTGTTAAACCTGCATGATTTCAGTTTTTTTTTAATCTTCACTTAATCCAGCAAGAAGCTGTAATCATGTAACAGAACTTTATATGTTTTCCAATTTTTCGCTCTACAGCAGTAGTTGACAAAATATCACCACATTCTGGATACATGATTTGGAAATGAAATTTTATTGAAACACTGCCCTATTCATTCTTTTTGTATTTTCTATGACTCCTTTTGCATTAAATAAGAGAATTTAACAGTTGTGGGAGACTACATTGTCCACAAAGAGAAGTTCTATTGACACCTTTGATGGTTGCCTTTTTAACTGTCAACTTGACTCAACATACAATCACCTAGGAAGAGGTACTTAATTGAGTAATTGTGTATATCAGGTTAGCCTTTGGCTGTGTATGTGCAGGATTGTTTTTTATCATTAACTGATGTGGTAAGACCACAGTAGACTCACTGTGTGTGTACCGTTTTGTAGTTAAGTAGATTTGAACTGTATAAATGTGTTATGGATAAACACATAAGTAAATGATTATGTACACATTCAATTCTCTCTGCGCTTGACTGTAGACATAATCTAACCATCTGTCTTAATTTCTTGTTCCTAGACTTTCCTGTAGCGGTCACTGTTACCTGTCCCTTTCAAATAGAATATGTCTAATTAATATAGCTTTTAAATGTCATATCAATATTTTTTACAAAATTCTTAAATGTCAATATCATAAGCATACATGTGGTAGAATATATAGTGTAATCTATGTGACCATTTAAACTATCCTACCATTTTTGTCACAAAAGAGTTATTTATGAAGTCTGAACATGACTTTCATTTACATAAGTTAATCATATCTTTTAGCAATAACGGGGTAAAGATAGTATATATTCTGAACACAATTTAATAAATTTAAGAATACTCTAAATATGTTATTTATAATTATAGAAATCATGGCTATAAAATTTTAATAAAATTATAAATTGCATAGATTAGAATAATGATGATATGGAGTAATTGAACTTGTGAGTTTCAGTGAAATTAATAGCATTTAGACTGTATAGTGTAAGATGAAAAACACCTGACTTAGCTACATGTGCAACTTAACAAATGAAACAATGGTGTTGCCCATTATGGTTCACATCTCCAATGACAGAATTCAGCTGAATGGTAGCAAAGACCATGTATGACTTCAAGGACAGGTTTGTTATATAGAGAAAACTTGTCTCAAAAACAGAATTAGGATAAATGGATTACATTTAAAAACAATGAATCATCAACAGTAGTGATAAGCACAAAGAGAGGATGTTAGAAATAATATAATTAAAATTCAGCCATTGCAAAGATTAATAAGTTTAGATAATCTCGAAGGCAATGATCAGGTAATAAATAAAAAATGTTTTATAAAACTATATTCTATGTGAGAAGTAGCATTTGAATTTTGTAATAAGAAATATGTTAAAACATTATTTTTTCTTTAAAAGAAATATAATTATTTTAAATAGTACATATTTTTATACCATGTAAGTTTTTTTAACGAAAAGTAATTCTCATCACTTTTCTCCTATCCTCTAAACCTACCTGTACCCTTCCACATGGACCCTACATATTTTTGTCTGATATTTCTCCAAATTACTGAGTGCTCTATCTGATATATATATAGTTTATGATTTCCAGCGTCTAGGTGAAAGGTAAGTGGCTGCAGATTTTTAAAGCCACATGTTGGAGAGTTTCAAGTCAATTGTGTCCCTATCTCTTCTCGTGAATCTACACACACACACACATATATATATATATATGTTGAAGATATATATATATATCTTCAACATAGATGCAAAAGAGAATTTGGAAAAGAATTTTTAGTTGTTTACAGAAAAAGTTGGAAAGAGAAATTATTTAATGGATACCTATCATTTCCTCTTGTACAGAAAGTGAAAAAAAATAATTGGTTGTGAGAAAAGTTACCCTTCTGTGTGTATAGAAATTCAACACTGTAAGGATGCTCTTATGGGGGATAGTAAATGATGAAGTGCATAAAACATGCTATAGTAATCAAAGAAGGACATTTGTTTAAATTAGTTATGTGAAAAACTTGAAATAAACCATACATACACTGATAATTAACCAGTGATTTTAGACAGTCTATGGAATAGAGGTCAAAGGCAAAAAAATTCAAATATAATTTTATACATGAACAACAAAGTAAAATTATACCTTCTGAAAAAGTTTTCTGGATTCTCTTGATAATTCAGGTAAATATTTTAGAAGTAAATATCTATTGATACATAGAATAAAAAGCATTCAAATTCAATATAGAATATACAACATAATTCTAAGACATAAGTCTTCATTCATTTTTTTCTAACCTAATCCTTGACAGCCATCCGTTTGTACACATTAAAACCACAATTGATGTCCTAGTCATTTTTCAATAATTACTTGTATTGGCTGATGTTTAGAAAGTATTTCATCTTTTCACTTCTCTATTATGGATTTTCCAATCATTTTAAAATTTTTGTGAACTTCAGATACTGTATATTACATATTTTATTTTACTTTATTACTTGAGAATGTTATACCTGTCATAACTATTAATAACTGTCAATAGCTATAATCCCCTGAAAAGGGAGTCTAAATTACTGAATTATCTTTAATGGTTTCATCTGTGGGCCTCTCCACTGTGGTAACATTCCCTAGGTGGATGATCCTCAGCTTTACAAGGAAGATAACTGAGCATGGGCCTGAGTGATCTAGAGATCCAGCCAGAAAGCACAGTTCCTTCAAGGATTCTGCTGTACTTCATTGGCTGGGAGTCAGCTCTCCATACTATACGAAATAACAAACTGGGTTGCTTTCACGTTCCTGCATTGAGTTCCTGCCTCGACCTCTCTTAGTGATGGACTGAGACCATAAGGAGGTGGTGAATAAACCCTTTATTTTGCAAGTTACTTTTGGTTATGGTGATTACAGCAACAGTAAATAAATCCAGACTACAAATATATTACAAATATCTATACTACAAATATATTACCAACAATGATCCTATCTACCTAGAATTTTCATCAATGAGGTCTCCCAATCATGTTACTTTCCAAATTTATGTCATATTTTTATAGATTTTTAAATTTTTAAAAAATGTTTATTACCTCAAGTTACATCTCCATCACATTTCCCTCCTCCACTCCTCCTGTGCCCACCCTCCTACCCTCTCCCCCTTCTCCCAGAACTCATAATTCTTTTTTCTGAATAACTAGACCACAATTATGAAAATTATATGGTATAACATAATTTCCCAATGGCCAGTCTATACATATTTGGCAACTGATATTAATATTCTATTATACATCTATCTCCATGAGTTTAATATTCTATACCTAACTCATTTTCCATCCTAACTTTCATTACCAACTTAAAAACATCTTCTTAGACCTAGATAATCCTTTTAATTCCTAAACAACTTAAAATTTAACTGTGAGACTATAACTATCTAGTCTTCAACCACATCAGAGACCTGAGAAAGATAAATATATCTGATTATACAGGAAGTACAGGGCCAGCAGCTTCCAAAACTAAGAAATGACAGACAACTGGCTACCTGGACAGTCCCCAATTTGATTTTTAAATTTTATATTGCACTGAATCAAATAAGTGCTTCCTCTATGTGAATGATTATGGAGTCATCAATTGGAGGAAGGGCAACCTACTATGTTGGCAATATACACTAAAAAAAATGACTATCTCCCTGCCAGCTTGTATCAGCTGTCAGTATCTCCTCATTTAGCAGTGGGACCTCATGAGATCCTGCTCCATGATGTAATACTTATCAATTTGGTCTAGTTTAGGTTTCTTGTAGGGAATTACAGATACTGTGAGATCATAAGTCAAAAGGCTATATCATGTATAGAAGTAATCGGACCCCACCCTTTAACTTTTAGATTCTTCTTGTCTTCTCTTTTGAGATATTTCCTGAATGTTATTGTGGAGAACATGATAAAAATGTCCTACTTAGGGCTGAGCATTCATGCCTATATACAAGTATATATATTAGAATTGCTAAACAAAGATAATTAACATATGTATTACTTTACATACTTGTCAGCTGTCTTTTTTGTGATATTTCTTCAAATATGCTATCAACAATATTTCTGCAGGTTTTCTTCAAATCCATAACTGTAATGCTACAAAAATTAAAACAAATGTTAATGAGCACAACTGGTGTTGTGTTAAATGGTAATTCAAAATAGTGAAATGAGATTATAAATAGGAACTCTATTAAAGACATGGAAATTAATATAGTGTGTGAGCTCTTTTTGTAAGAATCAAGAGTGTGAAAAATATTTAACACTTCATTTTCAGAGAAGCTAGAAAATATATTCAAAAATTATAATGATACTTTGTTTTATTTTTTGAGCAGTTTTATATCAGAGCTGTACTCACACTTAAAAATAACACCAATTTTATGAAAATTCCTTAAAAAAACATAAATTTTCCCAAATAATCTACAGAAAGATTTACAATCTATAATTTTAATACTATGAAATAATACTGTTTAATGGGCTAACTATCCACTTTTATACACTTAGTTAAATATTAGAGTTATACAAATTAATTTACAGTGTTATACATACTGATAAGGAAACTATAAGCTTGGGAAAGGGCTGGGTATGACACTATCTCATTAGATAAATGTATGAAAAACAGATCTTAAAATTTTGTCTTGTCCTTTTTAGCTCTATTTTGGGAAATGATGATCTTTCAGTCCCTTCATAGTTCATCAGTTTACCTAATTAAAAAGATCGTGCGTTACTTGTAATATCAGATAAATACGATCTGTCTTTTGAAAGAAACAAAATTCCTCGTTTTCATTTTTACATTTACCCAACAAGAACAGTTCTCTGTAGGCCAGTCTGGCCTCCTTTCCCCCCCCCCCCATCCCTGCCCGCTCAGCTCGCCCTGGCCTCGCTCAG
>CAJQZJ010030853.1:0-12956 GCA_907164525.1 Lophiomys imhausi
TTTTAATTTATTCTGAATTTATAAGTTCTAGTTCCTTAAATTAAAAAAAAGCCTTGTTGTTCACAAACACTTGTGGAACCTTCTTAATTTATTATTTTCTTTTATATGTTTGGAAAACAAGTGATTATTTGGAAAATAATCATGGACGACACAGCCAAGATTAATGTATCCATTTATTGTATCCTCAAGATTTCAACTATTTTAATGAAATGGGATGCTTTTGCATCTTGTAAGATAGAGACTTCTGGAGCAGACCAGACCATCCTCGATTTTATTTTCTCTTAACTACTTACCCTACTGGCTATGTTTTCTTTATCTCTAACTTTTATTTTATTTTTTGCAATATTGATAGTCATTAGCAGCATCAAAAATACTCTTTCACATAGATGTATTGGTAGGAATTGTTTCTTGTTTAGACAATCCATTGAAAACCCTCAGTGTTCTGTAGTACTTCCTCATGTCCTTCTAGTAACTAAATTTTCTGTTTACTTGAGAGATCTTTTTCCTGTCTTAAATTTTTTCAAAGATATCAAGCATATTACTAAATTATTAGGCTGTTTCAACATGAATGCACTAACCACTGCTTTACTGGTTTAACTTTTCAGTTTCATTACTCCAAATTCTTGTATCAAGTTACAAGGAATTATTCTCCTTATCTGTAGCCACTTAGAGGTGACAGGGATGAAATAAGCCAATGCTTGAGGTTACTGCTCTACATAGTAAGCCAGCTTCAGGGATCTAAGAGCTGATATTGTAATTGAAATATCCAATGAGTTCTGTGTAGGGGGTGATAGATTAATATAAGTAGATTTAGTGAATATCTAGGTTTCTGATACAGTCTCTTTATTCGGGGCGTGAAGATCAACTTGGCTGTGAGCAATTAGCTTATCAGTTTATGGATGAAGTCAGGTGAAACAGGGGAGTCTCTTTGGACTGAAAAACAAGGTTGAAGCCAGGTGAAACAAGTAACGACTTTATGACCTGGCATTGCTTTCAACTGCTAAGTGGGCAGAGCCCAAGTTAAGCTGAAGCAGGTGGAACAAGGAGCGATCCTATTTAAGGACAAGTGGCTGAGCCCCTGATACTAGAGAGCTCCGAGAGTACTGCTGGAGAAAGTGCTGGTAGACCAATGGCCAGATCTCCCTGAGGCAGAAGGAAGCTAGTGAGCAGATAAAGCCTCAGCAAGACAGCGAAAGGCCAAGGACTAAACCCTGTGTCTCATCTTTTGCCTAGAGGGGTTTGACCTGTCCGAACAGTGGCCTGAAAGGAACTGTGGCCAGCTTTAAAGACTGAGGCAGAGCGGCAGAGTTGCTGATACGAAGGAAGTAAGTTGGCCTGTGGACGCTGAGGTCTCCCAGAGAGAAGAAAGCATCAAGCCTTATTTAAGGTGAGACTTCGATAGGCAATTTACCCTGACGAACTTGCGTCTGAGATATTCCAGAATAAAGACTGCTAAGTGCATGAAAGGGACTATCCCCGAGACTGGTTTCCTGGCGACTGAGGACCTGCCCCAGAGACTGTATTCTTAGAAAAATAGTTGTAATAGTTATCAATAGGTTTAGTGGTTAGATCTTAGGGGGGTTGTAGGAAGTTATAGGAATAGTAATTAAATAAGTGTATTTGTTATTAGTAGATATAGTTATTAATAAATAAGTGTTTAATAATTAAAAAGGTTGGGTTTCAGGTGGTGACCAATGAGGTAAAGCATTATGGGTAATTTGGCTTTCAAAACTGTAGAGGAAACTGCCAATTTTGAAACTATGGAACCGGTGGTTGACAAAATGGCAATGTTTGCGCTGAATTCTGTCCTATTTTCCAGTCAGACTGGATGTTTAATGTTGTTTGCTTTTTCCTCTTTTATTGGCTTATCATAAAGAAGTCAGCCTCACATTAGAAAGTTTGCAAATACAGATTGAGGAGCTAAAGAAAAATTTGCGAAAGATGGTAACTGCAACTGACAACTTGCCAATGGTTGAAATAGGGAAGCAGGAGTAGTTGCAATGCACAGTGCGGCCCCGTCCTGCACCTGGTACTTTCCTATCTGGGTCCCCAAAGCCATTACATGAAGCAGCAACAGCAGAAGATCAGGTAAGTAATGGTGTGAAACCAAGTGCATCCTTAGAGGAGCCGCTTGGTACTCCACAGGCACCATTAGCTTTTCCGGTAATTTATCAAAATAGGCCTGGTATTAATGAAGGTCAACCCAATCCAGAATTAACATGGTATCCAATTGATATGTTGGATTTGAAACGATCCAAAGAGTGTATTGTGTCTTATGGTATCAATTCAGGCTTTGTCAAACAAATCCTTAATAACTGGGCAATGCACCATAGAGTCATTCCTCAGGATTGGAAGGGACTGGTATTAGCTGTGCTGGCAGGTAGCCAGCAATTACAATGGTTTTCATGGTGGAGACATGAAGCTACAAAGTTAGCACAACAAAATATGGAAAGGGGAATAAATGTTACAACCGATCAAATACTTGGTGAGGGACGGTATGCTGACGTAAGGGAACAAATTCATATGGATGATATTCCAATTGAGCAATGCCATAATACAGCTTTAAGGGCCTGGGACAGGATTACATAAAATGGAGAAAGATATGTTTCATATATTAAGATTATACAAGGTCCGGGAGAAATCTTTACTGACTTTTTACAAAGGTTGACTTCACCTGTGGAGAGAGATGTACCAAACCCTGATATAAGACAAGAGTTAATAAATACCTTAGCATTTTAAAATGCCAATATCCAATGCCAAAGAATAATTAGACCATTAAAGGCTCGAGGAGCCTGAATAGACGATTGGATAAGAGAAACAACAGATATTAGTTCTCAAGAATATCAGGCTAATATTATAGGACAGGCCATTGCTAGGGGTTTTAATCGATGCTTTAAATGTGGTGAATTTGGCCATTTCCAAAAAGATGTACAGCTACAATTTCCAGAGCTCAAACTGATTTCAGAGTTAAAAATAACAGGTATCATGGTTCTATAGTAGTGGTCATAACAGGGAACAAATGGTTTCTGATAACAATGGAAGGTCAAGGTCTCCAGGTTTTTGCACTAGGTGTGGAAGAGGTAAACACCGGTCCCGGGATTGTAGATCAAAAACAGATGTCACAGGTAACCCCTTGCAGGGAAACGAGGGGAGGGGCCTGCTTGTTCAAGGCCCCAAATCAAAAAATCTGAACCATCGTCCATCAGCCACTCAGAGGGAAATAATGAATCAGGAAGAACAAAATTAAATGTGGTCGATCTTCTGCATGCAAATGAAGGCAGTGCAGTTTTAGATCTGGCCACAGACAAGTCCACTACATTATCCAAAACAGGTGAATGTTATACGTTGACCACAGGCATTTATGGTCCTTTACCATCAGGGACAATAGGTTTAATCTTTGCAAAAAGGGGATTCACTTGTCAAAGATTTTTGGTACATCCAGGTGTTATAGATGGAGATTGTAAAGAAGAAATTAAAATTATGGTATCCATATGGAAAGAGGTGACAATTAAGGCAGGGGATAACATTGCTCAGCTGCTGTTGTTTCCATATGCTAAGGGCAAGTCTGCTCCAATACAAAAACCAAGAACATTTGGGAGTACTAAAAAAGATGTATTTTGACAAATGGTGAATGACCAGAGACCAAAATTAAAAGTACGAATAAATGAAACTGAAATTGAAAGATTGGTGGACACAGGAGCAGATGTCACTATTCTATCTCACAATTCTTGGAATCGAAATTGGCCACTTCAAAAGGTCCCTACACATTTTATAGGGATTGGTAAAGTATCCCATGTTAAGCAAAGTGTACAATGGATTGAATGTGTTGGACCAGAAGGGCAAAAAGCGAAATTAAGACCTTAAGTGGCTGACATACCTATAAATTTATGGGGAAGAGATCTTCTACCACAATGGGGTACTCAAATTAATATTCCTGCCATCCCAGAAACAGCAAATTATGAAATGATGGATGTACATGTACAAGGTATTGATACAGATACTTAAGAACAATCACAAATTGTGTCCAGTGTCCAGACACCAGGCCCCCCAGGCATGGAGTTTCCAAATTTATACTAGGGGCCACTGCTAAAATTCCAACAGCCCTACCCTTGAAATGGCTATCAAATAATCTGGTGTGGCAAGAGCAGTGGCCCATAACAAAGAAAAAATTGGAGGCTCTTGAACAACTGGTAAAAGAACAGCTGGAAGCTGGTCATATAGAAGAGTCTACCAGCCCATGGAATTCTCCAGTGTTTGTGGTAAAAAAGAAGTCAGGGAAATGGAGAATGGTAACAGATTTAAGAGCTGTAAATAAAGTGATTCAGCCAATGGGTCCTTTGCAGTGTGGTATACCATTACCTTCTTTACTACCAAAGTCATGGCCTTTAATAATAATTGATTTAAAAGATTGCTTTTTCACAATACCGTTACATAAAAATGATAGGGAAAGGTTTGCTTTCTCTGTACCTACTTTTAATAATAGTAGGCCAATAAAGAGGTATCATTGGAACGTGCTTCCACAGGGAATGTTGAATAGTCCAACTTTATGTCAATATTTTGTACAAAAACCATTGAAATTAATCCATAGGCAATTTCCTCAATCTATTATTTATCATTATATGGATGATATTTTGTTGACCGATTCTGATGCTGGTACTTTAGAGAGCTTATTTAAGGAAACACAGAAAATTCTGCCACTATGGGGGTTACAAATTGCTCCTGAAAAAAAAAAATACAAAGAGGAGATTCAGTCAACTACTTGGGTTATAAGATAAGTCAACAAAGAATAAGATCACAAAAGGTACAGATCCCTAGAGACCAATTGAAAACTCTTAATGATTATCAAAAATTAATGGGAGATATTAATTGGCTGAGACCTACCCTTGGATTAAGTACGTATGAGTTAACTAATTTGTTTCAGACATTACAAGGGGATTCAAATCTAAATAGTCCAAGATGTTTAACTGCTGGACCATTGGGCATCATCTGAGTGGCTATCGTAACTGTATGTTCGATTACCTGGGCAAAGGTAAAGCAAGTAAGGATAAATTTGTAAATAAAGTGATTCAGCCAATGGGTCCTTTGCAGTGTGGTATACCATTACCTTCTTTACTACCAAAGTCATGGCCTTTAATAATAATTGATTTTGTTCTACTTCTTGTAGAACAAAAATTACAGGATGCATATGTAGATCGAATTGATCCTGAACTTGATTGTATTTTGGTCATTTTACCATCAACTCATTCTCCTACAGGACTTCTTATGCATCGGGAAGATAGTATTATGGAACGGATTTTCTTACCACATAAACAAAATAAAAAATTAAAAACCTACTTAGAAAAGATAACAGAATTAATTGTGAAAGGAAGGATAAGATTATGTCAATTGTCAGGGATGGACCCAGCTGAAATAGTAGTGCCTCTTACTAATGCTGAGATTAGGTCCTTGTGGGTAATCAATGAGGACTGACAAAGAGCCTACAGTAATTATCTAGGAGAAATTAACAACAAATTTCCAAAAAACAAGCACATACAATTCATAATAAGAACTAATTGGATTCTTCCACGTATTGTAAAGGAAACACCAATTCCTGATACACCAACCTTCTATACTGATGCTAACAAAATGGGAATGACAGGTTATAAAACAGACAAAATCAGCAAGATAATCAAAAGTCCATATACATCAGTTCAAAAAACAAAATTGTATACAATCCTTATGGTGTTATTAGATTTTTCTGAACCTCTTAATATAATTACTGATTCTCTGTATACAAAAAGAGTTATGTTGAATATAGAAACTGCTAAATTCATTCCTGAAAATTCAAAATTAACTTCTTTATTCATTCAATTGCAACAATTCGTCCGAACTAGAAATAACCCATTATATATATAACTCATATTCAGTCTTATACAGGTTTGCCAGGTCCATTGGCACAAGAAAAGAGGAGATTGACCAGTTACTAATAGAAAAATGTGCTAAAAGCTTCCAAATTTCATGAGAAACATCACGTTAACAGCTCTGGTTTAAAGAGAAAATTCTCTATCACTTGGCAACAAGCCAAAAAAAAATTTAAAAAAGTGTCCTACATGTTCTTTTTATAACCAAATTCCATTACCTACAGGTAGTAACCCTAGAGGTACTAAAAAGAATGAGATTTGACAAATGGATGTATTTCATTTTACAGAATTTGGAAAACAAAGATACGTACATTATACCATTGATACGTACTCAGGGTTTCAATGGCTTTAAGTTCTAAAAAGACTGATTGTGTTATTACACATTTATTAGAAATAATGGCATTTATGGGTATACCTACACAAATTAAGACTGATAATGCTCCTACATGTGTATCTAAAAAAATGAAACAATTCTTTGCCTATTATAATATAAAGCATATTACTGGTATCCCACACAATCCTACAGGACAAACAATTGTAGAAAGAGCTAATCGTACCTTAAAAGAGATGTTTAATAAACAAAAAGGGGAATTAAAGAATCCCAGGGACAGATTGCACAATGCTTTCCTAACACTAAATTTTTTGAATGTCGGTGAAAAAGGTACTACTGCAGCTGAGAGACACTGGGTTATAGAAAAAACTGAGGAATTAAATCAACCAATATACTATAAGGATATTTTGACTTTAGAATGGAAACCTGCACTAGTTTTAAGATGGGGATGTGGATATGCATATGTATCTACAGGAAATGAGAAAATGTGGTTACCAACAAAACTTATAAAGATTAGATCTGACCAGGGAGAGCCTCTTAATAACTGAGACATAAATGTCTTTGTATGGTAAGAACTGTTCGATGTTCATAATATTCCATTCTTTCATTTAGCATGGATGGAGTTTATGCTTCAAATGGACTTACAAAATTAATCTATGCCTTTCTCCTCCTTAAATTTAGAGAAAATAGCTGGCTATCCCGGGAATTGGCCAATATCTAAAATTTTTAAAGGGTGCCCAAAAAATTATTTTCAACTTCATTCCCAGGAGGTGGAATGAAAATTTTTTTGTTGTCATATCTTAGGTATTGTGATTGTCTTTTGTTTGTGATGTTTGCGATGGATGGATATAATAAATGGAACTGTAAGAATTGGAGTAAAAGATTATTTTGTTTATATTGTTAGTAATGTAAGATTCTGTTTATTGATGCAAGTTTAAAAAACGTTTTGTATGTAATGGAAATTAAGTTTGTTGAAATTTAAGATTCTGTTTATTGATGCAAGTTTAAAAAATGTTTTGTATGTAATAGAAAGTTTATTGATAAGAATTTAAAATGTTTTGTTTGCTTTAATGTCTTTTGTCAAAAGATGTAAATACAACTGTGTATTGTGAGAAGTTTAAGGTTATTTTAACTCTTGCTTTAATGTATATTGATAAAAATTTAAAGTTTGTTTATGTATTATATATAGACAATTTATTTACATTGTATATGTAGTTATGATTGTAGATTTATTTTTTTATTTTACTAGAAGGGGGATATGTAGGGAGTTAGATAAATTAAATTAGATTTAGAAAATATATAGGGGTTTCTGAAATTGTCTCTTAATTCGGGGCATGAAGATCATTATCAGCGTGTGGACTAAAAACAGGAAACAAACAGGAGACTTAATGGACTGAAAAACAGGTTAAAGTCAGGAAAAACAGGAAAGACTTAATGGACTGAAAAACAAGGTTGAAGTTGGAAAAACAGGAAAGACTTAATGGACTGACAAAACAAGGTTGTCAGAAAAACAGGAAAGACTTAATGGACTTAAAGAAACAAAGTATCTGGCCTGACATTGTTTTCAGCTGCTAAGTGGGCGGAGCCCAAATTAAGCTGAAACAGAGTTCCTCCTATTTAAGGACAGTGCATGGAGACCCATAAAGAAGAAGAGGCCCCTGATGCTAGAGAGCTCCCAGAGTCCTGCTGAAAAAAGTGCTGGCCATCATTTGATGGCCAGATCTCCCTGAGGCAGAAAGAAGCTGATGAGCAAAGAAAGCCTGAGCAAGACACAAAAAGGCCAAGGACTAAACCCTGTGTCTCAACTTTTGCCTAGAGGGGTTTGATCTGTCCAAACAGTGGTCTAAAGGAAACTATGCCTGGCTTTAAGGACTCTGAGGTAGAGTGACAGAGTTGCTGATGCGAAGGGGCTGGGGTCTCCCAGAGAGAAGAAAGCATTAAGCCTTATTTAAGGTGAGACTGCAATAACCAACCTACCCTGACGAATCTACATCTGAGAGATCCAGAAAAAGGACTGCTAAGTGTGCTAAAGAATCTACAATAAAGACTGTGTTCCTGACGACTGAACACCTGCCCCAGAGACTGTATCCTTCTAAAAGGTTAGAAAAATAATTATCAATAGGTTTAGTGGATAGGTTAAAGGGGTTATAGGAATGTGTAGGATTAATAGTTAAGAAATTGTTGATATTTGTTATAGGTGAATATTGTTAGTAAATAAATAAATGATAAATAATAATTTAAAAGTTCGGTTACACAAAACCTTCAGGAAATCAAGGACACTATGAAAAGATGAAACCTCAGAATAATGGGAATAGAAGAAAGAGAAGACTCCCAGATCTAAGGACCAGAAAACATCTTCAACACAATCATAAAAGAAAACTTTCCAAACCTAAAGAGAGAGATTACTATAACCAGACAAGAAGCCTACAGAACTCCAAATAGCTTAGATCAAAAAAGAAAATTGCCCCACAACATAATAATCAAAATGATAAATGAACAGAACAAAGAAAGAATATTAAAAGCTGCAAGGGAAAGGGTCAAGTAACATATAATGGCAGACCGATTAGAATCACACCTGACTTCTCATCAGAGACTCTAAAAACCAGAAGGGCCTGCACAGACTTCTTAAAGACCCTAAAAGACCACACATGCCAGGCCAGACTACTATATCCAGCAAAACTGTCAATCAAAAGATGGAGAAAAAAAGATATTCCATAACAAAATTAAATTCAAACTATATCTATGCACAAATCCAGCCTAACAGAAGATATTAGAAGGAAAACTCCAACCCAAGGAGGTTAAATACACCCAGGAAAGCACAGGAAGCAAATAACCCCACTGCAGCAAGACCAAAAGAAGAGAAGCTCACTCACACCCTACTACGACTAATATCAAGATAGCAGGAATTAACAATCACTGGTCATTAATATCCCTCAACATAAATGGACTCAATTACCCAATAAAAAGATGCAGACTAACAAAATGGATGTGAAAGCAGAGTCCATCATTCTGCTGCTTGGTAGAAACACACCTCAACCAAAAATAGGCATTATCTCAAAGTAAAGGGCTGGAAAGAGATATACCAAGCAAGTGGACTCGAGAAGCAAGCTGAAGTAGCCATTCTAGTACCCAATGCAATAGACTTCCAACCAATATTAATCAAAAGAGATGAGGAAGTGTCAGAAGCCAAGACCCTTGCCTCTCACCCTCACCCCCTACCTCTCCCCACCCTGCACAACGTCCCCTGCAGCTTCATCCTGCCTGGTAACCGCAAAGTTCCGGGTTGGCAGCTGCAGATGGACTCAAGGCAGTGTACCGTGTCTTCTGAGAAAAACAGGTAGACCACAAAATGTTCCAGGGCACAGGCCAAGAAGATTCTGTACTTTCCCTCCACCTGGACCCTCTCACCTCCTCCCATTGTAAAGCATACTATAAAAAGGCACTTCGTGCTCAAATACACGGCTCTTGACAAGCAATTGCTTCCTTGAGTCCTTTCCCTCTCTCTCCTGTTCTTTTTTCAGGTTGCGGTCCTCCTCGCCCCCATGAATTACTAGGACCCGCGGGTCGGGTCAGGTGGCGCCCAACGTGGGACTCGAGGCACGGACCCCTCTGGACGGACACTCAATGAGACGTGGCCACGACATTAAGATTGAGCGAGATAGCGATCGTCACCCGCAACCTGTCGTCCTCGGGTAAGTTTCATTTTCATTCCGTCCCATAAGAATGGGCCATTCTCTGTCAAAGGAGGCTTCCTTCATAAAGGACCTCAAACATACACTCAGAGAGAGAGGAATAAGGGTTAAGAAAAAGGATCTCATAAATTTTTTTGTATTTATTGATAAAAACTGTCCCTGGTTTATAATAGATGGTCCTACCATCCATCCCAAAAAATGGCAAAAGGTAGGTCGTGAATTAAATGAAAAAAATCAAAAACAGAGACGATGGTCCTCTTCTCACGACAATTTTCTCTTTCTAGGGTATTATTAGGGACGTTATTGAAGATGCAGACAAAGATATAGGGAAACGACAACTTTTGTCTGTTGCTGAATACTATTTGTCACAGTCTCGGCCTAATTCTACCTGCCCATCTCGTCAACTCTCTCGGCCTCTGTCTCAGGCCTCCATTCCTTTCACTCTTATAGACGTCCCTCCTAATCAGTACTCCCCTCCTTCTGATCCGCCTCGCCTCTATCCAGATTTGACTTCTCTCGAGTCTTCTCCCCTGATTCCTCAGCCTCCTCCTTTTAATTCTCCAGTTGTCTCCGACCCATGGACTCCCTCCTCCACTCATCTTTGCAACCCTGTCCTTCAAAAATCTGCTTCCCTCTATCCTCCCTGCCTTCCTATTAAACATCCTTCTTCTCCTCTGCCACACTCTCAGCCGACAGTTCTGGCCGCTCTCCCAGACCCAGAGCCTTTGGACCCCGGTGACGCCGCCACCCTTGAGGATGAAGCCGCCTGCTATCACAATCCTGACTGGCCTCCTCTCACGGCGCCTTCTGCCTTTCCGACCTTCCCTATCACCTTGCCTAACTCTCTTTCCGATATGCGAGACTGCCTTGCTTCTCAGGTTCGCGAACTGATGGACATCCTTCGCCTCCAAAAACAAGTTTCGTGTCTCTCAGTCCTTTGCTCTTCCTCTGCCCCTCCTCAAGATTCCCTCCACCTAGCCTTTCCGGTCACCCGATCACAGGTCCCTCCCTTACAGACACCCGCAGCTTCTGATTCTGAGTCTAGACAGACTCCACCGCTTCCCCCAGCCGTTTGGTCCGGTGCTCAGCATCCCCTCTCCTCCATGCCTGTGCACCACCCCCTCCTTCCCGCCTTGTGCCTGCTTCCTCTTCTCGTCCCTCTCACAAACCCTCTCGAACATCCCGTCCCCAGCCTGAGACTGAGGCCGATTCCTCTGAGGATGAGCCCAATTCAGAAATTGAAAATGAAAGCGATAATGAAGACTCTACAAGTAACCCCACAGTCTTTAAAAAACTCCGTTTTAAACATCTTGAAAAGTTCAAAAAATGGTTCTTTTTCTTATAACTATAAATACAATACAAAACAACAGAAATAAATAGGCCACAGTTACAAGAGTTATATGGCTTAGCATACATTCCCAGTGTCCAGTCCATATGTATTTGGCACCTGACTTTAACATTCTACTATCTAACCATCTCCATGCATTTAAAGTTCTATATCTAACTCAGCTTTCATACTAACTTGCCTCATAATTTTAAAAATATCTTCTTAGATCCAGAAAACCCTCTTGATTCCTAAAAAACTCAAAATTTAACTATGAGACTCTAGCTATCTATTCTTCAACCACCTCAAAGACCTGAGAGGGATAAATATATCTGCTTATATAGGAAGTGCAGGGCCTGCAGCTTCCAAAACTAAGAAATGACATACCAGTGGCTGCCTGGACAGTTCCCATTTTCTCTCCATACATTACAGCATCAATCTTCAGCCATTTGGCCCCATTTCTCTGACAGACATTGATTGTAGAGCAGGAATTATGAAGGACTCACCTACCCTGTCTTGGCAGAGCTAGGCTGTCGACTTATCTGCTTCCAAGTTCTGACCTTTTTGGACAGAAGTCTGTCTACAGTTGAAGCAAGGGTTTTTTCTGGCCAAGAGAAAGGCTTACCACCAATTCAATCATCTCCCACTGGAGATTCTTCGATGCTCATCTTCTACTTGGAGTAGAATAGGGGGTACTGTCAGGAGCTGACATGTCTCGATATCAAAAAATCTTAAGAAAGGGAGAGCTGTTGGGGGGAAAAAGAAATACCTTAAACTAAAAAAAAAAAAAAAAAAAGAAGGGAAGAGGATGGGGGGTTGAGGAGGAGGAGGGTGGTAGGGTGGGACTGGAGGGGGGAGTAGGGAGGGGATTGTGATTGAGATGTAACTTGAAGAAATAAAAAATAAATTATTAAAAAAAAAGAAGCAAGCAAACACACACACAAATAACAATAAAAACAAAACTACTTGGAACAACAACCGAAAAGGAAACTGGGATTGTTCACTTCTTGGACCCTTGATGCCTGGTCACTGCCATCACTGTTAGCAGGCAAGGATGGAATCAGAATCTGCAGTGTAGCCTCTGTGCTGTATCTTCAATGAAGTAGACATAGCATAGCAAGTCATTCTGGTCCTGACTCACCTTGTTCTGTAATGTCCACTGCTGCAGTCTCTCCGATCTTTGCTCCATAGTCAGACTGCAGAGACATGCATAGAAAGCTACTGAAATCTTCCAGTCTTCTTTGTGTCCTCAGGGAGAATCAGTGGATGAAGAAATAGTTAACATTGTTTGGTTGTTCCAGAAACCCCTAGGGACACTTAGACAAATTTTACCCTTAGGTAGGGCTTGGAGAACAGCAAGAGTTCACTGGGCACCAGTCCTCCTGTCTTCTGCTGAATTGCTTCAAGTAGTTCTCAGTTTAGGATGATTTTTGTTGTAAGACTCTCGTCTTTTATGATTTTAGATTCTAGCTTTTATTTTATGGAGATCTGCTCCCTCTAGTCCTAATGTCTGTAGAACTTTGATCATGAAGTCATGTTGGATTTCATGAAAGAATTTTTCTGCATTTTAAATTTCAGCTTTGATTATACTATTACTTGCCATGTAGTGGGTTTAAGTTTGTTTGTGTTTTTTCCTTTTCTTGTTTTTGTTTTGTTTGAGGCTTGATTTTGCTGTGTAGCCCTGGCTGTCCTGGAACCTGATCTGTAGA
>CAJQZJ010030860.1:0-11159 GCA_907164525.1 Lophiomys imhausi
TGCCCCGAATTAAGAGACTGTATCAGAAACTTAGGTATTCACTAAATTAACTTATATTAACCTATCAGCCCCTACAGATGAGGATGGTTACCAGGGAGGTGAATGGAGTAGGGTGGGAACATGAAGGTCAAAGAGTACAAAATTGCAGTTAGAAAGGAAGAGAAAGTTTTATTACATAGCATGGTCACTATAGCTATGTAGGTTGCATATTTCAAAATAACCAAGATAATACATTCTAAGAGAAGTATACAGAGTGAAGGTGTGCTATTTATCATTACTTAATAATTCTATACCTTCTTTTATTCTTCTTCTTTTCCTTTCCAGGATCTACTCATTGTGTCATCTCCACCCCTCCACCTCCACATGATAAATACTCCAGACTTAGTATCTAAGACATAGTAGTGTCTGAGAAGAAATGCTAACGCATGCAGTAACATTTCCACCATACAAAAAACCTTCAAAAACCTTGCTCATTATGAAACCTGTTTGGAAAACAAAGAAACACAGAGATGTTTGGCAACATGGGTAACAACCCAGAAAAGCTGAAATTCAAAGTTAAAACTCCTTGGCTCTTCAGCCAATTCCCCTTCTACTCTGCAGAGTAAATCCCAATGCTTGTAAATACAATCTACCTTTTTGAGTCTCTCTAAATCCAAAAATCAGTGTGCATGTGTATGTGAGTGAGTGTGTGTGTGTGTGTGTGTGTGTGTGTGTGTGTACAGTGCAGTTCTGATGAGTATAGTAATTATACGGATGATGAGTTTGATAGGCACATTAGACCTTCACTTAGCACAGGATGTCTCCAATCAGGACCCAGGGGATCTGCACATTCCTTTTTAAGGCCCTTTTCTCTTCAGAGACAACCCCAATTCTGTGCCTAAGTCACTTGCCTCATATCACAGAGCAAGTAAATAGCAGAGCTAAAATGTAGCCCCTAGCAACCTCGTCCTAGGAAGTGTACATGCACACCAAACAAACAACAAAACAGAAGAAAAAAAAAGTATTGTGTTTTAGTTCCACAACTGAAGGTATTAAAACTCAGATTATCTGGCATGATACCCCAATCTTGGGTCACTTGTTCCCTGATGATGACATATGTGAACAACACACTGTGTTAGAGCAAACATTCCACTTCTAGAAAGCTTACCTTAGGACTGGAGATGTGGGTCATTTGGTAGAGTGCTTGCCTAGCAGGTGTGAAGCCTTGGGTTTGATGTCTAGCACCACACATACCTGGGTGTTGTCCCAGCACTTGACAGGTAGAGGCAGGAGGAACAAGAGTTAAAGATTATTCAGCTAAATAGCAAGTTTCGGGTAGCCTGGGACTCTGTCTCAAATAAATACATACATACATGCATGCATACATACATACATACGTACATACATATATAGTAAAATAAAACATATCTGCCAGTCTAGAAGACACATCTCATCTCATTTTCCTTTTATTTCTCATTTTTACATTTATTTATTTATGTATTTGTTGTTGTTGTTGTGTGTGTGTGTATGTGTGTGTTTGCATGGCATGTAACTGGATGCTGGAGGACAACCTGTGGGAATTGGTTCTCACCTTTTACTGAGTAAGTTCTTGGGATAGAGCTCAGACCATCAGATTTGGTAGCAAGTGGCACTGAGCCACCTCTCTGGCCATGTAGTTTCATTTTTCTAAGCTCCTGTATTAGTTCATCATTTCACTCTGTGAGCTCTGATACAGCACAGGTGGGCACTGTGTTATAAACCTGGACTGTGGTCTTAGTTTCTTGACATAGGCTCCTTAGGTTTTATCAATTTAACACAATCTAGAGGCATTCTAGGAAAAAGACATGTCAACTGAGGAATTGTTTCTACCAGATTGGCCTGTAGGTAAGCTTGTGGGGGCATTTTCTTCATTGCTGATTGATGTGGAAGGGATCAGACCCCTGAAGGTAGTGGCACCACTGGGCAAGAGGTCCCGAATTGTACAAGAAAGTAGGCTGAGTAAGGCATGAGAACAAGCCAGTAAGCAGGTTCCTCTATGACATTTGCTTCACTTTCTCTTCCAGTTCAAGCCTTGAGTTCCTTCCCTAACTCTCCTGGGAAATGTAAGATGAAATAAACCTGTTCCCTCCCTAAGTTGCTTTTTGGTTACTCTTTAATCAAGCAACAGTGAAACCTAACTAGAACATCACAGAACACAAACTTTGCTTTTGTGAACATTCTTCCATATTGTGAAAATATGAATGTCTTCGTGGTCTTTCCCATGGTTTCTCAGGCTATTTCTGTATAATTTTGGGCTAAAAATAGTGGCCAATGGAAACTCAATTCTTACTCAGGCTATGCAACATGTTCATTGCTTTATATGGATAATCTTTTACTCCTCCACACTTCTATGAGGTAGGTACTATTATTAATTCTATTGTGAGATGAAACAACAGAGGCCCAGGGAGCTAGGGAAAATGTCACACCACTGCTATGTGATGAAGCTAGAATTTGCCCCCTTGGCCTAGGTAACAGCAGATCTGGACTTGCTATTTTCTCCTCAGGCAGCGTTTGTGAAGCAGCCAAGTGAGGTTTTCCTTGTTGTTGCTAATTTGTCATTAACTTTTCTTTTTAAAAAAATGTTCAAGTATATATTGTATTATGAGCATTCTCCCCTATTCCTCCTATCCTTCTCCTTTTCACATTTCTATACCCTATTGAAATGTGTCCCTATAGAGTTTTACTTGTAGTTTCCTGTCATAGCCTCATAATGATTGTATTTGACTGTATAAAACCTAGAAACCACAAATGAGAGAAAGCATGCAGCCTTTGCCTTTTGCATCTGACTCAATTTTCTCAATACAATTATCTCCAGTGGCATCCATTTTCCTGCAAAATAACACGATTTTATTCTTCATGGCTAAAAACTTCCACTGTGGATGTAAACTACTTCTCCCTATCTGTATCTATATTATTGGACACCTAGATTGTTCTCATACCTTAGCTCATGTTACTAGTGCTGTAATAAATGTGGATGTGCAAGCATCTCTGTGATATGTTGACTTTGGTAAATACCCAGGAGTGGTATAGTTGAGTCATATGTAAGATTGGTACTAGTTTTCTATTGATGCACTTCTGTGCTGATTTCTATTGTACCTGGACTAGTTTACATTCCTACCAATAGTATATGTTCTCTTTTGCCCACATCCTCATCAACATTTGTCATTTGTTTTCTTAATGACTACCATTCTGATGGGGCTGAGATGGAATCTCCCAGGGGTTTCCTTGCAAAATGAGGGGTTGATGCTGAAAAATGTCCCATGTTGCTTGGTTCCTGACTGGAACCCTCTACTGTGAAGATTTTTTAAGGCAGAGGTGTGCTTCACCTAATTATTTTTCCAGTGTCTAACACATAGTAGGGGTGCCTCTAATATGGTTTTAGTGGTTGAACAAGTGTCTCCAATGACCATTTATTTTTTTACTCTTTTTTTTAAATAATTTATTTTTTATTTCTTCAAGTTACATCTCAATCACAATCCCCTCCCTACTCCCCCCTCCAGTTCCACCCTTCCACCCTCCTCCCCCTCAACCCCCCCATCCTTTTCCCTTCCTTTTTTTTTTTTTAGTTTAAGGTATTTCTTTTTTCCCCCCAACAGCTCTCCCTTTCAGTCCAACAAATGGTTCTTTTTCTTATAACTATAAATACAATACAAAACAACAGAAATAAATAGGCCAAAATTATAAGAGTTATATGGCTTAGCATACATTCCCAATGTCCAGTCCATATGTATTTGGCACCTGACTTTAACATTCTACTATCTAACCATCTCCATGTGTTTAAAGTTCTATATCTAACTCAGCTTTCATACTAACTTGCCTCACAATTTTAAAAATATCTTCTTAGATCCAGAACACACTCTTGATTCCTAAACAACTCAAAATTTAACTATGAGACTCTAGCTATCTATTCTTCAACCACCTCAGAGACCTGAGAGGGATAAATATATCTGATTATATAGGAAGTGCAGGGCCTGCAGCTTCCAAAACTAAGAAATCACATACCAGTGGCTGCCTGGACAGTTCCCATTTTCTCTCCATACATTACAGCATCAATCTTCAGCCATTTGGCCCCGTTTCTCTGACAGACATTGATTGTAGAGCAGGAATTATGAAGGACTTACCTACCCTGTCTTGGCAGAGCTAGGCTGTCGACTTATCTGCTTCCAAGTTTTGTCCTTTTTGGACAGAAGTCTGTCTACAGTTGAAGCAAGGGGTTTTTCTTGCCAAGAGAACGGCTTACCACCAATTCAATCATCTCCCACTGGAGATTCTTCGATGCTCATCTTCTACTTGGAGTAGAATAGGGGTGCTGTCAGGAGCTGACATGTCTCGATATCAAAAAATCTTAAGTTAAGAAAACATCTTTGAATGACATATTCTGCAGATCTCTTGAGGTTTTTGAAGATGCCCTATCTATCTCTTATATTTAGATAAGCAAATATTGCTTGTCTCTTAGCAACTTGATTTCTGAGTAGCTTAGAAAACAACTGTGTCAGACTGTCATAGTAACTAACAAAATGACACGTTTTCATGACTATTAGTTTCCGTTTCTTAATTATCCTAAACAGTTTATGTCGGTTGGTAGCGAGAGGTCAAAACTTGACATTTCATTTTTAAGTATTACTACAAACAATACCTTTAAGAAGCGTTACCCTTAATTTTGTATCAATATACAAAGATCAATACCAATGTGGCCAAATATAATCTTAATTTTGTATCAATATACAAAGATCAGTACCGATGTAGCCCAATACAATCTTAATTTTACATTAATATACTAGGGTCAATACCATTGTGGCCAAATATAATCTTAATTTTGTATCAATATACAAAGATCAATACCGATGTAGCCCTATACAATCTTAAATTTGCATTAATATACAATGATCAATACCAATTTAGCCAAATATAATATTAATTTTGTATCAGTATACAAAGGTATAAAGCTATATTCAATAATCTGTCCTTTTTTCTTGTTCTTTCCTATGCTATGTCTATGTCCCATTTTTCTCAAGTCTGTTCACTCCTATATAGGAGAGAAAGGAGGATACAGAAAAGCAAAAGAGAGAAGTCCCTGGGTCTAACCTCCAAAACCCATTTAACAAGACCATTTAACAGCTTGTAGTCTTTTCCCCTAAATAACAAAATTTTCTATTATCTATCAAATAACCAAAGGGGGAGAACACCCTCCCCACCTTCTGGGGATGGGACGTTGTTCTCTTAAAATGACTTCCTGCTGATTTGGGACGTAGTAAACCTGTTTGGGGCCCAAATAAGAATGGAAAAATGGTTAAAAATGTTAATAGAATCATTTGATGTTCAGTCCTTTTGTGCTCAGCTATTTAGATGTCCTAAGAAGTTCATAGACAGAAGCTGATCTTCAGAGCTTTACTGAAGATCTGGCTGGAGTAGTCTGTGGAGCTGAACGATCTTAGCGATTTTGAGTTGTTGTGGTTATAGACTTTTGAGGAAACTGCTATTGAAGAAGTCTGCAAGGCTGGATCATCTGGGCCACTCGTCTTCTTTGGTGTCTGATCTGTTTTCTGCTGAGGTTTCCGTTGTCCAGTTGTCCCTGGATTCCTTGAATGGATGCTTTAAATCTCCTGGAAAGATAAGAACAGAGCCCTGCCCTAATCCTAACTCTGGGACAATTACCTTTATTTTTTTGGGGGGGTCAGGTAATATTTTTCCTGGAGCAAATTTGGTTTTTTTGATAATATATAAAGTATTACCTTTCAATCCGGATTAAAGAAGAAATTATTTTGATATTTTGGAGCTAAACAAACCTTTAGTGTATATATTTTGAGATCTCAAAGGACAATTTGTTTGAATTGCAGCCTGCCTTTTGTAAGTAGCTTTTAAACTTAAATCTTTCCAAATCCTATGTGCCTGTCTCTGCATTCTAAGTTTTGGGATCAAAGACATGTGGTTTCCAACTGATGGGATTAAAGATGTGCTCCTCCACTCCTGGATCAAAGTTTTTCTCTGTTTAGAGCTTGTTTTGTATCAGGTGGCCTTGAGCTCTGAGATCTGCCTGTTTCTGTCTCTAGTGTGTTGGGATTAAGGGTGTATTCTTCCCCAATGATGGGACTAAGTAAATAAATTAAAGGTGACAGCTGTTCAACCTGGTTTTACGAACCTCCAAGAGTTGAAAAAACTTAGAGCTAAGGTAAAATAATGCATGGTGTTAGCCCATGCCGTTACCTCCAGTAGAGACAGGAGGATCACTATAGAGTTAAGTTGTCTTATAAATTCTAGAGTTACAAGAAACAGGGTGGTGATGGTGCACACCCTTAGTCCCATCTAATGACCATTTAAATCTGGCCCATCTTTTGTCTCTTTTAAATGTCAGGCTTCAGTCTGTTCCAGGTCGGCACCAAACTCCTCTAACAAATATGGAATATAGATGAGGGTCTGAGCCATCTGTGCTGTTCTGTTTGATTTAAGGTCATTTATAGCTTCATCCAGATTCTGCCACTAGCATTTCATACCTTCATTTCCTGCCACTCTGCTTCCTACAGAAGTAAACACACAGGCACAGTAATGAGGAAGCCAAGGCTGCAGCCATCAAAATAAAAACCCACAAAATATTCACATTAATGAAAACAGCACCTAACAGGTATAATGGATTTGTCAGATACTTGATACTTTTCTATAAAATTTCTATGCACAGATTTATTTACCTTTATGACCGTCTAAGCATGTAGATACCATTATTGTCTTATATTACAGATGAGGGACTGAGAGGCAGAAGTGACTAATTCCATAGCTAGTTTTTACGCTAGGTTTTATATAGTCCAAACTCTATTCCTAACCCTGACACTAAGCCACTTCTTGTATTACTTTAGGACTGTTGATGAATTTGATATAGGTACTGAGCCAGAGGCAAGAACAACTTTGGGATGGGGCTTCTGTTTGATGAAGTTAATCACTGACACACATAGAAGAGTGCTAGTTTGGGATGGCTGTGGTTCTAAGTCTGGCTTTTGGGTACATCAAGTTTCAATGGTCATTGAGACATTCAGTTGAAGATGGTGAGAAGACAACTCAATATTTGATCAGGAACTCTGAGGAGACTCTTTTAAACTCTTCATTCCATAGAAGAGAATGACTAACATTAAATACTAACTGCATACCACTACTGCCCTAAAAGACTTATATGGATTTAGGGATTATAAATTACTTGAAATGTAGTTGAGTTGAAGACAAGAGAACTGAGGTCCAGAGATGTTAACTGACATACTCAGGAATATACAGCTGGTACATCGAAGTGTCAAATAGTCTGAATCCTCTAAAGTTCAGCTTCTTTAATTGTAAGGCAGAATGAATAATTTGTACCACACCGGAGCCAAGAAGGAATTCCATAAATTAGAAATAATATTATTTAATACTTACTAATTGATTTCCAAGAACATATGACTATTATGGTAACAGGTGGTGGAAGCTAATGGATTCCTGATAAACATCCCCCTCTTTGTGTTTTCTCAGTTTTCATAAAAATACTGAGTTCAATCTCTTTGTTTCTCCTGTCAACTCTCTTTCTGCATCACTGATTTTTAAAGCATATTAGGTGTCCCATACTCTAGTCTATCGTTACATACATTTTAGGGGCTTTCTATCAGTTCATGATAACTCTATTCTTTCCATCAGTCAGTTCTCATGTTACTGAGCATACTCTATGATGCAACAAGAGCCCTGGGCCCAACCAGACACTTGGAGCACAGAAATGGGGAAGAAAAAAAAAAAAGAATCTCATCTCATAATGACATTTTATTGTTGTTGTTGTTGTTTTGAGACAGGGTTTCTCAGTGTATCAGGCCTGGCTGTTCTGGACTTTCTTTGTAGACCAGACCAGCCTGGCCTCCTGCCTCAGTGGAAGAAGAGGCACTTAGTACCCATGCGATTTGATATGTCAGAGTGAGTTGCTACTGTGTCGGGGGGAAGAATTGGGGGAGTGCGTGGGAGGGTGGGACTGGGAGGAGGGGAGGCAGGGGGATGGTGATTGGAATGTAAAATAAACAAATATTCTCTTATTTACTTGCTGTATCACTCTACCCACAAGGGGGCACAACTTTACATAAAAATCCTTTCTTTAATGCTGCAGCAATACATCAAAATGGAAACCGAGGTACAAAAGGAACTAAGGTAAAGAGAACCCCAGGTTTGTCTGAAGACCAAACTCCAACCTTTCACCACATTCTGCCCTTTATACCCGGACCTCATCTCAAAATTCTGGATTCTGAGGACAGTATAACTTAGGGTTTAAGGGAGTGGGATCTATTCTGGCTCCTAACACCTGCAAGGTTTTGGTCTGTGTAGCCTCAGCTTTTTACTGGAAAGGAGGGGATGCTATTATGAAATATCTGAGAAACAAGTCAATGTTTGTAAAGAGTTTAACACAGTGCCTGGCACCTGGTACCAGCTCAGCAAATGTTTGCTATTTATGAGCCCTTGTCCTAGGCAACAACTGAATCGGGTCATATGCTGAGCTCCAAATTCCAGGTACTATCTCTCAGTTGGCCATATTACATTGCATGGTCATGGGAATGACAATGGAGGAAGATTCCATGGACCTGCATTCTCACTAAGGGTGACCCAGTTGGAGGTTCCTCTGTGCCTCTCCCTGATATCTACCCTGGCTGAGTGCCTGATGTGCACATCCTTATGTATTCAGGCTCAGGCTTCAGGTCAGTGTGCTAATTTTGGATTTCAGCTCTCCTGCTGAACGTGGCCTTAGAGGAAGGGTTAGATTATGTGTTTCTTCCCTGGAGAGCAACCCCTCTCCAAACCAACTGGTACATATACACCACACACTGAGACATATGCACATTCCACCCTTCCCCCCCACGCACGAAAGTGTGTGCTTGGGCACACACACACACACATACACACACACACACACACACAGAGAGAGAGAGAGAGAGAGAGAGAGAGAGAGAGAGAGAGAGAGAGAGAGAGAGAGAGAAGCTTCTTCCACTCAAACTCCAGAAGCAAATCCCTGCCTAGTTAGGGAGGCAGAGAAACGTAACTGAACCCTAAAAGATAGCTGGGTAGCTGGCTCGGCCCCTGCCAGGCACTTTTCCTAGTAAGGGCATCCTTTGGGCAACAATATCCAATTGAAGAGAGAGACCATCAGGAACTTCATGACTGTTTCTTTTAGCCCCACTAGTAATGTCCCCAGAACCCTTTAGGAGGATGTATTTAGAGATCTGTTGGTACTCACTGACCCTGTCAACTAGCAGCTGGTGCCTGTCAGCCTGTCCTCTCCCTCTCTCTTCCCACCCTGATTGGTGTATCTTGACTCACAGAGACAAGTGAGTCTAATATATCCATGGTCTCTGTGAACCCTATGTGAGGCTCAGGAATGCCCTCCACCAACATTGTTGATAAACCCTGGCCCTTTGTGCTACAACAACCTCCACACTACTTCGTTTCTCCTGAGGGGCTGGAAAAAGCTCTGACACTGGAAGAATGTAAGGAGAATGGCTTTTCTTGGTGACTCCTAAACATCCCCCATGTGTCCATTTCACACAATTTTACCTTGTCCCTACTATGTGACAAGCACTGTTCTTAGTCTAAGCCCCAGAAAACCAACACATTTGACTTTCAGAGCTAAGACCTGGCTTAAAAAGAAAAAAAGGTAAGGGGAAACTAGAGACAGATTTCTGTATGAAGCTCAGGGCTGAGTGAAGCTAAAATGCCAGTGTTGTGCTTGCTACATGCCAGGCGTTGTTTTTAATGCTTTGCCATCTGTTAGCTTATCTGAACCTCATCATAAGGAAGGTAAGTGGCATTATCTTCATTAAACAGAGGGGGAAGCTGAGGCTCAGAGATGTGTTATGACTATGGTAAGTTGGACAGCATTCCTCAAAATTCATGTCCCACACAACCCTACAATATGACCTCATTAGGAAACAAAAGTCTTTGAAGATGAAATCAGTTAGAAATCTTGAAATCCTTAGTGTGCACACAAAGTCCTACATTTCAACAAAGGGGTTTGGATGCACAGAGACACCAAGGAGAAGGTGGTGTGAAGATGGAGATACAGAATAGAGCTCCATGTCTACATGGCAAGCAATGCAAAGCTTGGGGATAGGCAGTAAGAGAAAGAGAGTATAGTGTCTTCCATGGAGTCTCCAAAGAGAGTCCACTCTGCAAATCCCTTGATTTCCACCTGCACTTTCTTAACCAGTGAGAGAATAACCTCCCATTGGTTTTATACAGCCAGTTTGTGGTGACTTGTTACACCAGTCCCAACAAACCAACACAGTTGACCTTCAGAGCTAAGATTTGAACCTAAAGAACCATGGTCCTGAGTCTATCCTCTTAACTCCCTACTGTCTCTCAGAGCTATGTGGAACAGACTCTTCCACTGGAGAAGTAGTGCTTATCTCGACCCCAGGTGAACAATAGCTGGGTCACCTCTGGGCCTTGTCTTTACAGGTAGGAATATGAGCTACAGTGGGTCTTTAAGGTCTCTTCTATTCATGTCTTTTTATGTCTTTGATTCGTGGTTTTAGGATGGAGAAGGCACAGGGTGATCAATAAGAGTACGTAAAGGATGAGGGAAGCAATAATAAACAGCATATTCCATTGACTAGTTTTTTTAAAGTCCTGTGGATAAAAACTCGATTAAAGAAAATGTTTTTATTATCTTCCATTTCCATGTTGTTTTCTCTGTGTCTTCTGTCAGAATCCCCCTTCTGCCCTCTCTGCATGCATATGTATCTGCACGCCTACACATGTACCCAGAGATTTGTCACTAACCCTGGAATGGAAGCTCATATTTATGGATTTCAAGCTGGTACAAAAGAAAGAGGTCAAGGGATGAATGTCCAGCAGTTCCTGGCAAGGAGAAAGGCATTGTGGTGAGGGTTGGGGAGGGCTGTGGAGAGTTGGGGATGGAAACAGTGTTATTAAGTATGTTCATTAGAGGAGATCCAAGATGGCGCAGATCATAGAGCAGTGCATCTGAGTAGTAGGTGAATGAGATTAGTCACGGCGGAGTGAATGTGAGGTCCCCTAGCCTACAGTGAAACACAGACGGTGTCTGAATTCCCACAGCGAACATTGAGACCGGTCACCAGGTAAAACAGCCCACGCAGTTCCCAGGAACACAACCCTGAGATCAGCCAGCTCCG
>CAJQZJ010030864.1:0-11259 GCA_907164525.1 Lophiomys imhausi
CAGGGCCCGAAGCTTCCAAAACTAAGAAATGACATACCAGTGGCTGCCTGGACAGTTCCCATTTTCTCTCCGTAGATTGCAGCATCAATCTTCAGCCGTTTGGCCCCATTTCTCTGACAGACATTGATTGTAAAGCAGGCATTATGAAGGACATGCCTACCCTACTCTGTCTTCGCAGAGCTAGGCTGTTGACTTAACTGTTTCCACATTTTGTCCTTTTTGAACAGCATCTGTCTACAGTTGAAGCAAGGGATTTTTCTCGCCAAATGACAGGCTTGCCACTAATTCATCCATCTCCCACTGGAGTTTCTTTGATGCTCATCTTCTACTTGAAGTAGAATAGGAGGTGCTGTCAGGAGCTGACATGTCTCGGTGTATAAAAAAAAAAATCTTAATTTAAGAAAACATCTTTGGAGGGGGCCAAGATGGCGGCAACCTACACTGACGCATTTTGAACGCAGGGAAAAAAGAGCCATAAAAAACATAGAGTTAGCCGGGCAGTGGTGGTGCACGCCTTTAATCCCAGCACTTGGGAGGCAGCGGCAGGCGGATCTTTGCAAGTTCGAGGCCAGCCTGGTCTACAAATTGAGTCCAGGACAGCCAGTGCTACACAGAGAAACCCTGTCTCGAAAAACCAAAAAAAAAAAAAAAAGACTTATTGGGCACTGTGCAAAAACCGGAGGGGCTAGACACCCCCCCCCGAACACTCACAGCTCCCAAGGGACTGTTAAAAGTCCCAGGGCAAGGCTCTCCCCATCTCTCACAGACACGGAAGCCACTTAACCCGGTATTCGGGAACTCCCATTTGGAGAGGCGCCTGAGGGCAATTGTCCTAGGGTTGGGATTGGGGCAGGGCTCTGTTCTTATTGTTCCAGGAGAATCGAAGCGTCCATTAGGGGAAACCGGGGATGGCTGGACAGCGGAATCCTCAGCAGAGAGCAGAATCAGGCACCAAGGAGGACGAGTGACCCAGTTGATTCTGCCTGGCAGACTTCCTCAATAGCTGTCTCCATCGGGGGCCTGCAACCACCACAGCAATCCAATGTCACTGGGACCGCTCAGCTCTACACAATGCCCCGGCAGGAACCTCAGTGAAGCCTGCAAGATCAGCTTCTGCCTACAAAACCCTTAGGTCATCTAAACAGCTGAGAACAGAAGGACTGAACATAAAAGGAGTGTACTAACATTTTTAATCATTTTTCCCATTTGGGTTCGGGCCCCAAACAGGTCTACTATGACCCAAATCAGCAGGAAGTCACTTTAAGGGAGCGACGTCCCATGCCCAGTGGATGGGGAAGGTGTTTCTCCGCCCTTCTTTTAGGTTATTTGAAGGATAACTGAAAACTCTGATATGTAGGGGAAGAGACTACAAGCTGATAAATGGTCCTGTCTTAATGGGTTTTGGAGGTTAGCCCCAGGGAATTCCTACTTTTCCTTTTCTGTATCCTTCTTCCTCTCCTATGTAGGAGTGCATGGGCTTGAGAAAAATGAGATATAGACATAGCACAGGAAGGTCCAAGAAGAAGGGGCAGATTATTGAATATGCCCTTATACCTTTGTATATTGATACAAAATTAGTAGTTTATTTGGCTAAAGTGGTATTGATCATTGTTTATTGTGCAAAAATAAGTTTATATTGGATTACATCGGTATTGATCTTTGTATATTGATACAAAATTAAGATTATAGTTGGCCACAATGGTATTGACCCTTGCATATGGACATAATATTAAGATTATATTGGGCTACATAGGCATTGATCTTGGTATATTGATACATAATTAAGAGTATATTTAACCACAATTGAATAGATCTTTGTATATTGATAGAAATTTAAAGGTAACGCTTCCTAATGGTATCATACCTAGAGATACTTAAAAATAAAATGTGAAGCTCTGACCTCTTGATACCAACCATCTAAAATGGTCTAGGATAGTTAAAACAAACTCCTAGTCATGAAAACATGTCACTTTGTTAGCTACTATGACAGTCTATCACAGATATTCTCTAAACTACCCAGTAATCAAGTTGCTAAGAGACAAGCAACATTTGCTTATCTAAATACAAGAGATGGATAGGGCATCTTCAAAAACCCCAAGAGATCTGCAGAATATGGCATTCAAAAATGTTATCTTAAATCAAGATTTTTTTTGATATCGAGACATATCAGCGCCTGAGAGCACCCCCTATTCTACTCCAAGTAGAAGATAAGCATCGAAGAACCTCCACTGTAAGATGGTTGAATTAGTGGCAAGCCTTTCTCTTGGCATGAAAAAACCCCTTACACCAACTGCAGACAGACTGCTGTCCAAAAAGGACAAAACTTGGTAGCAGGGAAGTCGACAGCCTAACTCTGCTAAGACAGGGTAGGCACGTCCTTCATAATCCCTGCTCTACAACAAATGTCTGTCAGAGAAACAGGACCCAAAGGCTGAAGACTGATGCAGGAATGTATGGAGAGAAAATGGGAACTGTCCAGGCAGTCATTGGTATGTCCTTTCTTAGTTTTGGAAGCTGCAGGCCCTGCACTTCCTATATAAGCAAATATATTTATCCCTCTCAGGTCTCTGAGGTGGTTGAAGAATAGACAGCTAGAGTCTCATAGTTAAATTTTGAATTGTTTAGGAATCAAGAGGGTGTTATAGATCTAAGAAGATACTCTTAAAAGTGTGTTGCAAGATAGTATGAATGTTGAGTCACATATAGACCTTTAAACTCATGGAGTTGGTTAGATAGTAGAATGTTAAAGTCAGGGACCAAATATGTATAAACTGGACATTGGGAAGGTATACTGGGCCATTTAACTCTCATAAATGTGGCATATTTATATCTATTGTTTTGTATAATACTTACTGTTATAAGAGAAGGAACCATCTGTTGGACTGAAAGGGGAAACTTCTGGGGGGAAGAGGGTGGAAGGGCGGGATAGGAAGGGGAAATAGGGAGGTGTTTGTTACTGAGATGTAACTTGAAGAAAAAAAAATAAAGTATTTAAAAAAAAAGAAAACATCTTTGAATGCCATATTCTACAGATCTCTTGAGGTTTTTGAAGACGCCCTATCTATCTCTCATATTTAGAAAAGCAAATGTTGCTTGTCTCTTAGCAATTTGATTTCTGATTAGCTTAGAGAATAACTGTGATAGACTCTCATAGTACCTAACAAAATAACAAGCTTGAATGACTATTAATTTGTATTTCTTAATTATCCTAAACAGTTTATGACAGTTGGTAGCAAAAGGCCAAAACTTCACATTTAATTTTTAAGCATTACTAGGTACAATACCTTGAAAAGTGTTACCCTTAATTATGTATCAATATACAAAGATCAATACCTATGTAGCCCAATACAATCTTAATTTTGCATCAATATACAAGGGTCAATACCATTGTGGCCAAATATAATCTTAATTTCATATCAATATATAAAGATCAATACTGATGTAGTCCAATACAATCTTAATTTTGCATTAATATACAAAGATCGATACCAATTTAGCCAAATATAATATTAATTTTGTATCAATATACAAATGTATAGGGGCATATTCAATAATCTGTACTTTTTTCTTGATCTCTCCTATATTATGTCTATGTCCCAATTTTTTCTCAGGTCTGTTCACTCCTACATAGGAGAGAAAGAAGGATACAGGAAAGAAAAAGAGAGAAGCCCCTGGGTCTAACCTCCAAAACCTATTTAACAAGACCATTTAACAGCTTGTAATCTCTTCCCCCAAATAACAAGTTTTTCTATTATCCATCAAATGAATAAGCAGGGGAAAACACCCTCCCCACCTTCTGGAGATTGTACGTTACTCTCTTACAATGACTTCCTGCTGATTTGGGACATAGTAAACCTGTTTGGGGCCCAAATAAGAATGGAAAAATGGTTAAAAATGTTAATAGAATCATTTGATGTTCAGTCCTTTTGTGCTCAGCTATTTAAATGTCCTAAGAAGTTTGTAGACAGAAGCTGAACTTCAGGGCTCTACTGAAGTTCTGGCTGGAGCAGTCTGTGGAGCTGAACAATCTTAGCGATTTTGAGTTGTTGTGGTTGTAGACTTTTGAGGAAACAGCTATTGACGAAGTCTGCAATTCTGGATATTCTGGGCCACTCGTCTTCTTTGGTGTCTGATCTGTTTTCTGCTGAGGTTTCCGCTGTCCGGTTTTCCCTGGATTCCTTGAATGGATGCTTTAAATCTCCTGGAAAGGTAAGAACAGAGCCCTGCCCTAATCCTAATTCTGGGACAATTACCTTTTTTTTTGGGGGGGAGGGGTGATCAGGTAATATTTTACCTGGAGCAAATTTGTTTTTTTTTTTTTTGGACAATATAAAAAATATTATCTTTCAATTTGGATTAAAAAAGAAATTATTTTGATATTTTGGAGCTAAACAAACATTTAAGTATGTATATTTTGAAATCTCAAAGGACAATTTGTTTGAATTTCAGCATGCCTTTTGTATGTAGCTTTTAAACTTAAATCCTTCCAAATCCTATGTGCCAGTCTCTGCATTCTAAGTATCGGGATCAAAGACATGTGGTTCCCAACTGATGGGATTAAAGATGTGCTCCACCACCCCTGAATCGAAGTTTTTCTCTATTTAGAGCTTGTTTTTATCAGCCTGACCTTGAGCTCTGAGATCTGCCGGTTTCTGTCTCTAGAGTGTTGGGATTTAGGGTGTATCCTTCTCAAATGATGGGATTAAGGGTGTGCACCATCACCACCCTGTTCCTTGTAACTCTAGAATTTATAAGACAACTAACTCTGTAGTGATCCTCCTGTCTCTGCTGGAGTTAAGGGCATTGGCTAACACCACGCATTTCATGTATTTTACCTTAGCTCCAAATTTTTTCAACTCTTGGAGGTTTAGAAAACCAGGTTGAACAGCAGTAACCTTTAATTTATTTACAGTATTTTAAACCTGTTACCTGCTTTTTGATGTCAAACCATGAAAATACCCTATATATCCCGTCCTCCCTCCTTCTCTCCCTCCATGTTCCTCTACTTGGTACTCTCCTTCTCCTCAGATGAGGTGGGCCCTCACATATCATACTCCCTAAAATCTTCCATCATGTGAGGGCCAAGAGCTTCCACTTGTACTGGGGCTTGATAAGGCACACCATCTAGGGTGTGGTGTTCCACTAGTCTGCAGCAGATTCCATGACTCACTGGTGGGTAAAATTTTTCCTAGGATAGATATGCTAGGTTCCTATCTATTTGGGTGTGTGGGTGGTAGGATAGTTATCCTGTGATGTATGGTTAATATCCATTTATAAGAGAATACATATCATGTTTATCTCTCTGGGACTGCGTCAGCTCGCTTAGGATGAGCTTTTCTAGCTCCATTCATTTGGTTTCGAATTGCATGATTTCCTCATTTCTAATAGCTGTGTAGTAGTCCATTGTGTAAATGTACCACAGTGTTTTAATCCATTCTTCAGTTGAAGGACATCTGGGTTGCTTCCAGTTTCTGGCTACTACAAATAAAGCTGCTATGAACATAGTTGAGGCAATGTCCTTGTGGTTTTCTTTAGAATTTTTTCGATATATGCCCAAGAATGGTATGGCTGTGTCTTGAGGTAGAATTATTCCCAATTTTCTAAGATATCTCCAGATTGATTTCCAAAGTGCTTGCACAAGTTTGCACTCCCACCAGCAATGGGGGAGTATTCCTCTTTCTCCACATCCTCGCCAGCATGTGCTATCATTTGAGTTTTGATCTTAGCCATTCTGACAGTTGTGAGATTGAATCTCAGAGTTGTTTTAGGTTGCATTTCCCTATGACCAAAGATGTTGAACATTTCCTCAAATGCCTCTCAGTCTTTAGAGATTCCCCTTCTGTGAATCCTTGGTTTAGCTCTGTACCCCATTTATTGATGGGGTATTTGATTTTTGTGGTGTTTAATTTCTTCAGTTCTTTATATATTTTGGATATTACCCCTCTGTCAGATGTTGGGTTGGTGAAGATCCTTTCCCAGTCTGTAGGCTGCCGTTTTGTTCTAAGGGCAGTGTCCTTTGCCTTACAGAAGCTTTTCAATTTTATAAGGTCCCATTTATTGATTGTTTGTTTTAGTGCCTGAGCTATTGTTGTTCTATTCAGGAAGTTGCTACAAGTGCCAATGAGTTCAAGGCTTTTCCCCACTTTCTCTTCTATTAATGTTAGTGTGTCCGGATTTATGTTCAGGTCCTTGATCCACGTAGACTTAAGTTTTGTACAGGGTGATAAGTATGGATCTATTTGCATTCTTCTACATGTTGACATCCAGTTAGATCAGCACCATTTATTGAAGATGCTTTCCTTTTTCCATTGTATGTTTTTGGCTTCTTTGTCAAAAATTAAGTGACCGTAGGTGTGTGGGTTTATTTCTGGGTCTTCAATTCGATTCCATTGGTCAACTGGTCTGTTTCTATACCAGTACCATGCTGTTTTTATTACTATTGCCCTGTAGTACAGCTTGAAATCCGGGATGGTGATATCTTCAGATGTTCTGTTATTGTACATGGTTGATTTAGCTATTCTGGGTCTTTTGTTATTCCATATGAAGTTGAGAATAGGTTTTTTCCAGATCTATACAAAACTGAGTATTTGGATAGGAATCACATTGAATCTGTATATTGCTTTTGGTAAGAAGGCCATTTTTATTATGTTGATCCTACCTATCCATGAGCAGGGGAGATCTTTCCATCTTCTGATATCTTCTTCAATTTCTTTCTTCAGGGACTTGAAGTTCTTATCATACAGGTCTTTCACTTGCTTGGTTAGAGATACCCCCAGGTACTTTATATTATTTGTGGCTATTGTGAATGGTGTTTATTCCCTTATTTCTTTCCCAGCCCATTTAACTTTTGTGTAAAGAAGGGCTACTGATTTTTGTGAATTGATTTTGTATCCAGCCACCTTGCTGAAAGAGTTTATCAGCTGTAGGAGTTCTTTGGTGGAATTTTTGGGGTCACTTATGTATACTATCATATCATCTGCATATAGGGATACTTTGACTTCTTCCTTTCCAATTTGTATCCCCTTGATCTCCTTTAGTTGTCTTATTGCTCTAGCTAAAACTTCAAGTACTATGTTGAAGAGATATGGAGAGAGTGGGCAGCCTTGCCTTGTCCCTGATTTTAGAGGAAATGCTTTAAGTTTCTCTCCATTTAGTTTGATGTTGGCTATTGGCTTGTTGTAAATTGCCTTTATTATGTTTAAGTATGGCCCTTATATGTCTGATCTCTCTAAGACTTTTAACATGAAGGGGTGCTGTATTTTGTGAAAAGCTTTTTCAGCGTTCAATGAGATAATCATGTGGTTCTTTTCTTTCAGCTTGTTTATGTGGTGGATTACATTGATGGATTTTCTAATGTTGAACCACCCCTGCATCCCTGGGATGAAGCCTACTTGATCATGGTGTATGATAATTTTGATGTGATCTTGGATCCGGTTTCCAAGTATTTTATTAAGTATCTTTGCGTCCATGTCCATAAGGGAAATTGGTCTGAAATTTTCTTTCTCCGTTGATTGTAGGGAGTTAGATAAATTAAATTAGATTTAGAAATTATATAGGGGTTTCTGATACTATCTCTTAATTCGGGGCATGAAGATCATTATCAGCATGTGGACTAAAAACAGGGAACAAACAAGAGACTTAATAGACTGAAAATCAAGGTTGTAAGAAAAACAGGAGACTTGATGGACTTAAAGAAACAAAGTATCTGGCCTGACTTTGTTTTCAGCTGCTGAGTGGGCGGAGCCCAAATTAAGCTGAAACAGAGTTCCTCCTATTTAAGGACAGTGCATGGAGCCCCAGGAGAAGAAGAGGCCCCTGATGCTAGAGAGCTCCGAGAGTCCTGCTGAAAAAAGTGCTGGCCATCAAATGATGGCCAGATTTCCCTGGGGCAGAAAGAAGCTGGTGAGCAAAGAAAGCCTGAGCAAGACACCAAAAGGCCAAGGACTAAACCCTGTGGCTCAGCTTTTGCCTAGAGTGGTTTGATCTGTCCGAACAGTGGCCTAAAGGAAACTGTGCCTGGCTGTAAGGATTCTGAAGTAGAGCAGCAGAGTTGCTGATGCTGACTTACCTGCTTCCAAATTTTGTCCTTTTTGGACAGCAGTCTGTCTACAGTTGAAGCAAGGGGTTTTTCTTTCCAAGAGATAGGCTTGCCACTAAATCAACCGTTTCACACTGGAGATTCTTCGATGCTCATCTTCTACTTGGAGTAGAATAGGGGGTGCTGTCAGGAGCTGACTTGTCTCGATATCAAAAAATCTTAAGTTAAGAAAACATCTTTGAATGCCACGTTCTGCAGATCTCTTGAGGTTTTTGAAGACGCCCTATCTATCTCTTATATTTAGATAAGCAAATGTTGCTTGTCTCTTAACAACTTGATTTCTGAGTAGCTTAGAAAATAACTGCGATAGACTGTCATAGTAACTAACAAAATGACACGCTTGCATGACTATGAGTTTGCATTTCTTAATTATCCTAAACAGTTTATGACGGTTGGTATCAAAAGGCCAAAACTTCACATTTCCTTTTTAAGCATTACTAGGTACAATACCTTTAAGAAGCGTTACCTTTAATTTTGTATCAATATACAAAGATCAATACCAATGTGGCCAAATATACTCTTAATTTTGTATCAATATACAAAGATCAATACCTATGTAGCCCAATACAATCTTAATTTTGCATCAATATACAAGGGTCAATACCATTGTGGCCAAATATAATCTTAATTTTGTATCAATATACAAAGATCAATACCTGTGTAGCTCAATACAATCTTAATTTTGCATTAATATGCAATGATCAATAACAATTTAGCCAAATATAATATTAATTTTGTATCAACATACAAAGGTGTAAGGGCATATTCAATAATCTGTCCTTTTTTCTTGAGGGATACTCTCTTTTTGATGCTACTGATTCAGTGGAAGCAGTCATGTGATCTGTGAGCTGAGTTGGAAGTGGGGAGATGCCATCTGAGGAATGGTATTCTCTAGGGACTATGGACAGCTCTGAATTTTAAGAACAATAGTGCCCAGCTGTAAGCCAGTCAGGGACATCAGAGCCAATCACCATTGCTCTGCTGCTACTGGCCACAAGAGATTCACTTGCTCCAGTTAGTGGCAGATACAGATAGCATAGTGACCATGAAAGTCACAGTGGCTTTAGGATTCTACATGGTAGAAATGGAGATGGTTCATAAAAATCGTTCTTTTAGGAACAAGATGGACGGTAACTAATAAATAAGGTATAACATGTGCACTCAAATTAAGCCAGAAGACTGAGTCAGATGCCCAAGTAACATACCGTGTTTACTCACATGTTTTTGAGAGCTGAGCCACAAAACAAGAACTACCGAAAAGGGCTACAGTAGATCCCATGGCTAAGCTTAAGAATCAGCAAGTGTCCTTGTTGCCTAAATACCTATACTAGGCCAAGATTCTAGGTAAAATCAGTATCACATCTCAGGGAGGATGGCTAAGAGTTAAAGCCATGATTAGTGGCTAATTCATACCATGCGAATGGGGTACAGTCCAGGCTGGCTGGTGTACAGCTTGGGGAGGTTGGTATAAACCATTATGTACATAATTCCCAGCTGTGCAATCTCTGCTGTGCAAATAGGGTCCATTCAAATCAGGACCATGCAAATAAAAGCAGTCCTGGTGAAAGCTCTGTTCACGGGGACTCTGTTCAATCACAGCAGTTTAGTCTAGCAGTTAGGAGTTTGCTGATTTTGCTTGTAAGATTCCCTAATTCCTAAGTCCCTAATTGAAGACTAGCTTCATTTTCTGGTCTTTGATCAGTGGGCCTCATGCCACAAAAAAAAAAAAAATGTTCCTCTGACGAAAAAGAAAAGAATGAGAGAAACAGAGGCTTCTGAGACCTCATTGGTTCTGTAGCATATGACACTTGAATGATGCTGTGAGACACTTCCTGGTAGGACATGCAGTGGTCAGCTTGAGGAGACAGAGAGGCAAAGCATGCTATAGCAAGTCCAGACTGTGGACACTATGCTACCAAAAATAACATTAATGGGAAAGATTCCAGGAAGAATTTGTAGAAACCTGCAGTTTTTTAGAAGGTATGTTTCTTGGATGCAGTAAAAGGATGGGTTCTGTTTTTCCATCCACTCTGTTAGTCTGTGTCCTTTATTGAGGAGTAGAGGCCACTGATATTGGGATACATCAATGACCAGTTATTGTTGATTTCTGTTATTTTGTTGTTGTTTCCTTGGTAGTTGTGTTAGTGATGGTGTTTGTGTGTATGTTGTGTTTGTTGATCTGAAGTTATCTATTCTCTGTGGTTTCATAGTTGTACTTTATCTGCTTGGATTGTAGTTTTCCTTTTAGCACAATTTATATTTATATACAGTCTTCCTTCTGTAAATTTGTAGGTGATTATTGGTCATATTTGGTTTCATCATGGGATACCTTATCTTCCCCATCTATGATGGTTGAAGTTTTGCTGGGTATTAGAGTTATCTGAGCAGGCATCTGTTGTCCTTTATGGTCTGCAGCACAACTGTCCAGGTCATTCTGGCTTTTAGAGTCTCCATGTTTAATTCAGGTATAATTTTAATGGTTCTTCATTTATATGTTATTTAGACATTTGTCCCTGCAGTTTTTAATATTCTTTCTTTGTTCTGTACATTTATTGTCGTGATTATTATGTGCCAGGAGACTTTCTTTTCTGGTCCAGTCTATTTGGTGCTCTGTATGCTTCTTGTACCTTTTTAGGCTCCTGATTATTTGTGTTAGAGATTTTTATTCTAGGATTTAGTTGAAACTATCCTCTAGGTCCATCAGCTGAATGCCTTCTCCTTCCTCTATTGTTATTCTTAGAATGTTTCTTTTTATAGTGAGCTAGAATTGCTGGAGACATTGGGTCAGAACATTTTTAGATTTTTTATTTTCTTTGATGGATATACCCATATTTCACTATAACTTCCAATGCTGTGTTTCTTTATTTCCATATTTTGTACTGTGCTTTTGAAGCTTGCTTCCATAATTCCTGTTGAATTTCCAAATTGTTAATTTCCAGAAATCCCTTAGTTTGGGTTTTCTTCACCAATTCTTCCTTGATTATTATCTAACTCCCTACACCATTATTGATTATTATCTAACTCCCTACACCATTATTGATTATTGTCTAACTCCCTACAGCATCATTCAAGTGTCACATGCTACAGAACCAATGAGGTATCAGAAGCCTCTGTTTCTCTCATTCTTTTCTTTTTCGTCAGAGGAACATTTTTTTTTTTTT
>CAJQZJ010030865.1:0-15717 GCA_907164525.1 Lophiomys imhausi
CCCCTTTCTCCACACCCTCGCCAGCATGCGCTATCATTTGAGCTCTTTATTTTAGCCATTCTAACAGGTGTTAGGTGGAATCTCAGGGTCGTCTTGAGTTGCATTTCTCTGATGATTAAGGATGTTGAACATTTCTTCAGGTGTCTCTCAGCCCTTAGGGATTCCTCCTTTGTGAATTCTCTATTTAGCTCCATCTCCCATTTTTTGATTGGATTATTTGGTTTCTTGGCATTTAGTTTCTTGAGTTCTTTGTAGATTTTAGATAATAGCCCTCTATAAGATGTGGGGTTGGTGAAGATTTTCTCCCAGTCTGTTGGTTGCCGTTTTGTTCGAATGACAGTGTCCTTTGCTTTACAGAAGCTTTTCAGTTTCATGAGGTCCCATTTATTGAATGTTGATCTCAGGTCCTGAGCTGTTGGTGTTCTGTTCAGGAAGTTGTCACCTGTGCCAATGAGTTCGAGGGTTTCTCCTACTTTTTCTTCTAGTATCTTTAGTGTGGCTGGCCTTATGTTAAGGTCTTTGATCCACTTGGAATTAAGTTTTGTACAAGGTGATAGGTATGGGTCTAATTTCATTCTTTTGCAAGTGGACATCCAGTTGGACCAGCACCATTTGTTGAAGATGCTGTCCTTCTTCCATTGTGCGGTTTTGGCTTCTTTGTCAAAGATTAGTTGGCCATAGGTGTGTGGATCCATGTTTGGTTCTTCAATTCGATTCCATTGATCCACTGGTCTGTTTCTATACCAGTACCATGCTGTTTTTATTACTGTTGCTCTGTACTATAGCTTGAAATCTGGGATGGTGATACCTCCAGATGTTTTTTCATTGTACAGGATTGATTTAGCTATTCTGGGCTTTTTGTTGTTCCATATGAAGTTGAGACTAGCTTTTTCCAGGTCTATAAAGAATTGTGTTGGTATTTTGATAGGAATTGCATTAAATCTATATATTGCTTTTGGTAGGATAGCCATTTTTATTATGTTGATCTTACCTATCCATGAGCATGGGAGATCTTTCCATCTTCTAAAGGCCTCTTCCATTTCTTTCTTCAGGGGCTTGAAGTTCTTGTTATATAGGTCCTTTACATGCTTGGTTAGAGTTACCCCCAGGTATTTTATGTTGTTTGTGGCTATTGTGAAGGGGTTGTTTCCCTTATTTCTTTCTCGGTATATTTGTTTGTTGTATAAAGAAGGGCTTCTGATTTTTTTGAGTTAATTTTGTATCCAGCCACCTTGCTGAAGTTGTTTATCAGCTGTAAGAGTTCTTTGGTGTTGTTTTTGGGGTCACTTATGTATACTAACATATCATCTGCGAATAGGGATAATTTGACTTCTTCATTTCCAATTTTTATCCATTTGATCTCCTTTAGTTGTCTTATTGCTCTAGCAAGGACTTCAAGTACTATATTGAAGAGATATGGTGAAAGTGGACATCCTTGTCTTGTCCCTGAGTTTAGAGGAAATGCTTCAAGCTTCTCTCCATTTAATTTGATGTTGGCTACTGGCTTGCTGTATATTGCCTTTATTATTTCTAGGTATGGCCCTTGTATGCCCGTTCTCTCCAGAACTTTTAGCATGAAGGGGTGTTGGATTTTGTCAAATGCCTTTTCTGCATCTAGCGAGATTATCATGTGGTTTTTTTCTTTCATCTTGTTTATGTGGTGAATTACATTGATAGACTTTCGTATATTGAACCATCCCTGCATTCCAGGGATGAAGCCTACTTGATCATGGTGTATGATACTTTTGATGTGTTCTTGAATTCGGTTTGCTAGTATTTTATTAAGTATTTTTGCATCTATGTTCATGAGGGAGATTGGTCTGAAGTTCTCTTTCTTTGTTGGGTCTTTGTGTGGTTTAGGAATTAGAATGACAGTGGCCTCATAGAATGAGTTTGGCAGTGATCTTTCTGTTTCTATGTGGTGGAAGAGTTTGAAAAGTAATGGTGTTAGTTCCTCTTTGAAGGTCCGGTAGAATTCTGTGCTAAAGCCATCTGGCCCTGGGCTTTTTTTGGTTGGGAGATTATTAATGACTGTTTCTATTTCCTTAGGTGTTATTGGGCTGTTTAAGCTGTTAATCTGATTTTGATTTAGTTTTGGTAGGTGGAATTTATCGAGGAAATTGTCCATTTCGCTTAGGTTTTCAAATTTAGTGGAATATAGATTTTTAAAGTAATGTCCGAATATTTTCTGGATCTCCTCAATGTCTGTTGTTATTTCTCCCTTTTCATTTCTGATTTTGTTGATTTGTGTTCTTTCCCTTTGCCTTTTAGTTAATTTGGCTAGGGGTCTGTCTATTTTGTTGATTTTCTCAAAGAACCAACTCTTGGTTTCATTGATTCTTTGTATAGTTCTTTTTGATTCTAAGTTGTTGATTTCAGCTCTAAGTTTGATGATTTCCTGTCTTCTGCTCTTCTTGGGAGTGTTTGTTTCTTTTTTTTCCAATTCACCCAGCTTAGCTGTTAGTTCACTAATATGAGCTGTCACAATTTTCTTTTTGAAAGCACTTAGTGCTATGAACTTTCCTCGTAGCACAGCTTTCAATGTATCCCATAGGTTTGGGTATGTTGTGTCTTCATTGTCGTTGGATTTTAAGAAGTCTTTGATTTCCTTCCTTATTTCTTCCCTGACCCAGTGGTCATCCAGTAAGGAGCTGTTCAATTTCCATGTGTGTGTAGGCTTTCTGTTGATTCTTTTACTGTTGAAGATCAGCTTTATTCCGTGGTGGTCTGATAAGATACAAGGTGTTATTTCAATTTTCTTGTATCTACTGAGACTATCTTTGTGACCAGTTATGTGGTCGATTTTGGAGAAGGTTCCGTGGGGTGCTGAGAAAAAGGTGTATTCCTTTGTGTTTGGGTGAAACGTTCTGTAGATATCTGTTAGGTCCATTTGTTTCATGATCTCTGTTAGACTCAATATTTCTCTGTTTGTCTTCTGTCTTGATGATCTGTCCTTTGTTGTGAGTGGGGTGTTGAAGTCTCCCATTACTAATGTGTTGTAATCGACGTGCACTTTAAGTTTTAGAAGTGTTTCTTTTACGAAAGTAGGTGCCTTTGTATTTGGGGCATAGATGTTCAGTATTGAGATATCCTCTTGATGAATATTTCCTTTAATGAGTATATAGTGCCCTTCTTTGTCTTTCTTCATTAACTTCAGTTGGAAGTCTGTTTTGTTTGATATTAGGATGGCTACTCCAGCTTGCTTCCTGGGTCCATTTGCTTGGAAAACCTTTTCCCAGCCCTTTACTCTGAGGCAGTGTCTATCTTTCGTAGTTAGATGTGTCTCTTGTATACAGCATAAGGAAGGGTCTTGCTTGCGGATCCACTCTGTAAACCTATGTCTTTTTATTGGGGAGTTGAGTCCATTGATGTTGATAGATATTAGTGACCTGGGGTTGTTATTTCCCATTAGTTTGGTATAGGCGGTGGTCCTGTTCCTCTTTTGGTTTAGTTGCTGATGGGTTTTCTATTCCCTTTGTTTTCTTGGGTGGAGTTTTCTTCTCTGGGTTGGGATTTTCCTTCTAGGATTTTCTGTAGGGATGGGTGTGTGGGTAGATATTGTTTAAATTTGATTTTGTCATGGAATATCTTGTTTTCTCCATCTATGTTGATAGAGTGTTTTGCTGGGTAAAGTAGTCTGGCTGGGCATCTATGATCTCTTAGAACTTGTAGTATATCTGACCAGGTCCTTCTAGCTTTTAACGTTTCTGGGGAGAAGTCAGGTGTAATTCTGATGGGTCTGCCATTGTATGTGACTTGACCTTTTTCTCTTACAGCTTTTAATATTCTTTCTTTGTTCTGTATATTTGGGGTTTCAATTATTATGTGGCGAGAGGAGTTTCTTTTCTGATCTAATCTTTTTGGTGTTCTGTAAGCCTGTTGGATTTTTATTGGCATCTCTTTTTTCAGGTTTGGGAAGTTTTCCTCTATGATTTTGTTGAAGATATTTCCTGGACCTTGGAGTCGGGAGTCTTCTCTTTCCTCTGTACCTATAATTCTTAGGTTCCGTCTTTTCATTGAGTCCTTGATTTCTTGGATGTTGTGGGTGAGAGATTCTTTAGCCTTCTCATTTTCTTTGGATGTTGTACTGATTTCTTCCACTGAATCTTCCATGCCTGAGATCCTGTCTTCCATCTCTTGCATCCTATTGTTGATACTCACATCCGTAGTTCCTGTTCTCTTCCCTTGGTTCTCCACTTCCTCTTTTAACTCTGACTGTGTTTTCTTTATTGTTTCTATTTCTATTTTCATGTCTTGTATGGTTTTGTTCGTTTTGTACATTTCCTTCTCCAGCTTGCTTGTTTTTGTATGAAAATCTTTCATGGCTTTTTCCTTTTCCTGTTCAAGGTCTGTCACCTTGGCTTGGAGCTCTTTAATGGTGTTGTTCCTTGTTTTGATTTGTAGAATTGTGGTTTCTTTGAATTCCTTCATAGATTTAAGTTCTTCTTGCAGGGACTCTATCACTTTCCATACTGCAGAATTGTCAATGTTTTCATGTGTTTCTGTTGGTGTGTGGTCATCCGAATTGGATGAGCTAGGGTGGTTCTGCTTTGTTGGAGTCATAATTCCTTGATTTCTATTTTTCTTTTTGACCTTTGGCCATTGGATGCATTTAGCTGTCTGTTTTCTGTGCCTGGAACCACAGTAGATGATTTGGTGCAGGGGACGAGTTACTTGGCTATCTGTCGTTGCTTACAGGGGGATTTCAAGGTCACTGTGGTTTTAATGGCCAGAGGCACTGTTATCTGGTGCAGCCTATTCCCAGGTTGTGAGTAATGGACCAGGATTGTTTCACTGCTACCAGTTCAGACTTCTCTATGTTGCACTCTGAGTTATCAGCCTGTAATGGTTCTGATGGTATGGGCCTGTTTGCCCAGGCACAGATTCTGTGGGCTTTGTTTGTTGTCCCGGAGGCTGACAGGGTCTGGCTCCACACCTAATATGTCTGGCTTTTCCAGAATACAGCTATGGTCCCGATTTCTGGTTTCTCACTAGGCTTCTTGCCACAGGGCTGGCCCCTGTGCCTGATTCCCTTCCTGTCTGCGCCGCCGCGGGTCCTCTTCCCTGGCTGCTAGGCCGTGGATACCCCAAGCCCCGGATCCTCCGGCCGCCTGAGTGGTCCTCTTGACCCAGCAGCTCAGCCATGGGTGCACACATCCCTGGCCACGCCCACTCCTGTCTCTCTCCCCAGTTGACCTGCCGTGGGTTCGCGGGGATTTGGCCCTGCCAGCCGGGCTCCGTCCCCAGCTGCGCTGCCGTAAGTGCGCGGGATTCGGCCCCTCCCGCCTGCCTTTGTGTTCCCAGCTTCCCGTGCTCTCTTGGAACCTCCCGCCCTCCACTTCAAGAGCGGCTGCAGACCACCTGCTGAACCCCCTGTTTGTTCCTTGCTAAGCCTTCCAGTATCTCACAAAGTTTTTTAAGTGGGTATAAGTTGTACCTGAGGTGTGGGGAGCCCAATAGGCCAGCGATCTATGGCCAAGTGGCCTCTGATTCTGCCTGCTGTAAGTTGGGATCGATCTTACCAGGTGCCTCTCCAAATGGGAGTTCCCAAATCCCGGGTTTAGTGGCTTCCATGTCTGCGAGAGATGGGTGAGAGCCTTGCCCTGGGACTTTTAACAGTCCCTTGGGAGCTGTGAGTGTTCCCGGGGGGGGGGTCCTAGCCCCTCCGGTTTTTGCACAGTGCCCAATAACTCTGTGTTTTTTATGGCTCTTTTTTCCCCGTGTTCAAAATGCGTAAGTGTAGTTCGCCACCATCTTGGCCCCCAGAATTCCAGTTTTTTATAAGACGTAGTTTCTCCAAATAACTAAAGCTTAACAAAGATAGCAAATATATCCCTCTTTTTTTTTTTTTTTTTTGTATGATCCAGTTTAAAAACAAATCATCTTGGATGCCTGGTGTTGCCTCCTTGGTCTAAAAAACAGGAATACAGTTATAAGTAGACAAATACCACATGAAAAATCACCTTAACCAAGATGTTCGTAAAGTCACATGGCATGCTTCTGTTTTGATGAGGTCACCAACCTAAGTGGTGGCCATCCACACAGTGTTCCAAGGTGAGTCCATCATGCATATATTCATTTCTTAAACAAGAGTTGAATCCAAGTTACTTACAGGTATGCCACAACAAATTAAGATTATCTTTGTATTTATTATCCCTCCTTTGCTACAGATTTTAAGCTAATTTTAATTTTTATAGATCATTTTAAAGTTATACCCAAAAAACTTACAGATCCTAAAATACAGAAAATTAAATTATCAACAAAAACAAAGCTTTAAAGATAGTAAAGGAAACCCAGGTAAAGGGGAGGTATTTAGTGAGACACTTTGCCATTTGTAACTTCTATAGGAAGGGAGATAGTTGACTTTTTTGTGGTTCTCAGGCTCAGTGTCTTTTCCTGGGCAGTTTTGTTTTATTCTGGGCAGGCAAATCCCAACTCTAGAGCCAGGCTTTCCAGTAGTGTAGAGAAGCTCTGAAGGGATTCTGGCCAGCTGGAGTGTGGCAAGCATGGGTCAGCCAGCTTTGCCCTTCTCCCCATTCCCTCTGCCTTGCTAAAAAAAGCCATTAGGTGACATTCCTGAAGCCAGCCCCCAAGGTCTATTCCCTTATTTGGCCACTTCTTCCTCCTGAGGCTGACCACCACAGTCCAGCTACCTAAGTATTGAAGTACAGCAATCAAAAGTCCCTTTTGGCTTAACATATCCAATTAAAATTAAACACATCATCCAAATAGAGGGTTTCTCCTTGTACCTTTATAAACTGCCATTTGCCTGTGGGCCACATCTGTCTCCTCTCTATCCAGATGCAATGCTTCCCTTCTCCCTTGTCCTCTATCTCTTGTTCTTGTTTCTTATTCCATATCCTCTGTCCCCCTGGGGTAAATAAATCTCCTTTGTGCTGAGAACTTGGCCTAAGAACTTGGTCTTATGACCTGAGCTGATACTTTCCTTTCAAGTGTGAAACAATTTTTTTTTTTAATATTGTCCATACCCCAAAGATTTTCAAGTCTCTGTAAGACCAAATTCAGCTATCTCTATATCAATAACCATTTTGTGTGTGTCTGCCGATGGAAGCAGACACCTTGAAAAATGTTTGTCTCTCAGCTGTTAAAGGTAGAAGCACGAATTTCCAGGTTTGGAGAGGCGCAAACACAAGGAGGCCAAAAGCATAAGGCAAAAGAGTTCTATACTATCTCAGTTAGGAATAGATTCAAGTTTGAAGGCCCTGCAAGTGGGCATTCTATGAGCATGGTTGCAAACCAGGACTGTAGAAAAATGGCTAATTAAATTATTTACCAATATTTAAATTATATTTAATTGGTAGGTGGGTTAAGGATTAACCAGTCATTATAAATGAGACCTGATGGATTTTTACAAGCCTTGGCCTGAATTGAGCAATCTTGGCTGATCTAAGTTAGTTCTTAATTTTATTTCTGAATAAAGCCCTGTATAATATACATATGTTCCCTGGGCTGTTTTTCTCCATGCTATGCCCATGCTCCAGGTCAAGTGGAATGAGGTTCTTTTCTCTAACTCATGCCATATGTCTTCCTTCCTGCTCTTTGTTTCTTCTCTTGGCTACTGGAGGCTTCTACTACCCAAGAATCTCTCTGGTTCAGAAGCCAGCACCTAGTCCTGACTACCTCTGACTTTGCCCAATCTCAGGCCTCAGTATTTATTCAACCAATCAGAGACAATATAAGCAACAGACATCAAGCAGGACGAATGAATTAACATTTAGAATGCATACGATCACCCCACCACGGGACCTTGAGAACATTTAAAGTGAACTGTGGTTTTTATGGGGAGGGGCCTCAGACCCTGCTAGCTTTCTGCCTTGTGGAGTTTAGATACTAAGTATCAAAAACTCTGAACTTGGGCCAGCACTAGTTACTTGCCCAGTGTATATTGAGGCCAGTTTAGGCCTGAGAGGTGAATAAGTGACCTTGGTATGAGGTCTCCCAAATGGAGATTTTTAGATTAGCCTAAACCCAGGCTGAGGGTGTGTACTTTAGAATGGAGAATTTGGAACTCATGGTGGGGCCCAGGATCTACGTAAAAACAGGAGTTGATATCCACGCAGAGCATCCTGTAGGTCACAAAATGAACAAACATGACTGGAAAGTAAACCAGCATCCCCAAACTCTATAATTCCAGGGTTAAGAAACTGTAGGACCAGTGGAAGGTTCTCAGAGCTTTCAGTTGATCAGGGGAGAATTCCTAGAGTTAGAATCTCAGCCAAAGTTTCTCGCAGAGAGTAAAAATTTTCAGATGCCTTCTACTGAACAGGTCTTAATACAGCTCCAGTGTGCTGCCAGATCTTACCAGGGTACCTCTGAGTTAGGTCCACGGTTACCTTGTCCAGGAGTTTTGCTATGTTGTATGAATGTTCTGCTCAAATGTAGCATGGCCTCCAGCCTAGGTCAGACTGTCTCAGCGAAAGACATTAATGTGAGGGATAAAGAGTAGAGACAAAGAGTAAAAAGCAAAGGCTGCTGAGAGAAACAGGTGGCCCTCCCAGGTCCTCTTGGGCCTGGGACTGGGGAGGGTATGAAAACCAGAGAGGTTTGTCCATTTGTGGACGTAAGCCACTGCAGGTTCAGATTTCCTGGGTCTTTGGCATCATATATTGGATTATTAAAGAGCAGACATAAAGAGATGGAAGGAGAAAAGAAAGAGGGACTTAGTCTGATCTTAGACTGAACCATTCTTATTGAAAGCAGAACACATCAGGGAAACATTTTTGTCACTCACATATGCAGACATATTCTCTTATGGAACTGCTTGGCCTGGCCACAAGGGAAGTTGGGATATATAGACTGTCAGCAGGAAACTTTCAGAAAGACAGGCCATTAGCAAATTCTTTTCCTTTTGGTCTTCCTTTGCTAACTGGTAACCTAGAGGTAGAGCATGTGGGAAGAACCAGAGCATATCACCAAGGGAAACACAAACATTCCAGCTGGTTTTGTGCAGCATTTCTGCTGTTCTGTCAAACATGAAATCCATATGCATGCATGCACTGCAAACTGCAAACTGTGCTGTTTAGGTCATTGTGGAAATGTCTTAAATACTCTCAAATTTGTACTTAAAACTTGCATTGCACGGTGCAAACATGAACAGCAGCATTTATGCTAATTATCCAGAATGTTAACTTTATTCAGAATAACATTAAATAGTAAGTAAAATGCACCATGATGTTTGCAAGAAACATCAGAAAAAGGTTTTAAAAGCTGTATACTTAGTAATTTTATGAATATGTCTTTTTGGTTTTTTTTGTTTATTATTATTATTATTCTTTCTTTTTGTCTTTTTTGGGGGGAGGTTTGGTGTTTTGGGGTTTTTGTTTTGTTTTTGTTTTTGTTTTTTGAGTCAGGGCCTCCCTATTGCCCAGGCTGGCCTGGAGCTTGCTATATAGGCCAGACTGGCCCCAAACTTGCTTCGTAACCCATTATAGCTTCAAATTCATGACAATTATCCTGACTCAGCCTTCCAACCACTAGTGTGAACTACCATCTTTGACATTCTTCCTGCTTTTGTGACAGTTGACTAGCTGGGTCTGAAGTGGTAGGCTAGTTACACCCACAAAGTCATCTAGATTCTGTGCTCTCAGGTGACAGGATGTCTACTCACCAGCAGGAGCTGCACAGGCAGGGATAGTGGAGGCTCAGGAGCCCAAGCAAGACAGATGATTGATGCTGGGTAGGGTGGGACTCTACTAGCACCTCACACTGTGTCAGGTACCCCAGGATCTCGACAAACATTGCTGGGAGAGGAAAGCCTCAATAAGGCTGGAGTGTAAGTACTGTATATTTCATACTGCTGCTGTGACAAATGGCCCTGTCATGAGACACTTGGAGGAGTGCATATCAGAACCTTGAGGCTCTGATGCTCAGATGTTTCAGGTTTGTCTGCAGAGACATGTCCCTTTGTTTCACTAGAGGAGCATTAGCTTCCTTACCCTTTCTGTTTTCTTAGAAGCCTGTTTGTTACTCAGCTGGGAGTATTTTTTGCTGTCAATGAAGCCAGGGCATCTTCTCTGACTCCTTACGTGCCATCTGAGGATGCTGAGAGTCTATGGTCCCACCTGGGAGTCAGGGTAGTCCCTCCACTCCCATATCATTTGACTCTTTTGAAGTCTCTTTTGCTGCATATGGTAACAGTGTTCCCAGGTTCCAGAGGTTGGAATGTGGACAGTTTGGAGAGATCACTACTCAGTTGATGAGGCCTGCCATCTGGTAGTTGAGTGTTCCACTTGGAAACTGAAGTTAGTCACAAAAAATAGATCTGTGTCATAAATGAACTGAGGTGCGTGTTTCTACACCAAATTTAAAATAAGGAAAAGAAAAACAAATAACCAAAACCAAAAACATCAAAACACTGTCCAGTGCTAGAATCCAATTAACAGCTACAAAACACTGACCAGAGCTAGGTGCCAGTAGCAGATATAAAAACACTGACCAGGCTAGCCTCTAAAGAACCTGCATTTATGAATAGTAGCTTATTTTCCTCATGTTGTTGTTTAAAGCACTGGGCAGGAGGTCCAAAGCATTCTTTAAGTAATAAGTATTTTGAGAACTCAGTTTTTCTTCAGTTCATTTATAACAATATCAATATTTCTCATGGGATAAAGAGGCACCCATATGGTAGTGGAGGGGTCAGAAATGTGCTTGGGAGAGTTTATTAAGTTCATGGAAAGCCTCAGAGGTTCCGATTTCTTAAGATTTTCTGTACTGAGAAGACAGATTCTGATCACTGACTGTTTCCCAAGCCACTTCCTGTTCCACCAAGACCACTCATTTTCTGTTCCACTACATTCTCTTTTGTGCCTAGTGGGGTGAGAATGGACACTCTGGATTTCCAGTTCCCATAATAATAGGACATCCCTACTGTAGGGAGTTAGATTAATTTAGATTTAGTAAATATCTGATACAGTCTCTTAATTCGGGGCATGAAGATCAACTTGGCTGTGAGCCTGTGAGCGATTAGCTTATCAGCTTGTGGAAAAACAAGGATGAAGTCAGGTGAAAACAGGAAACAAACAGGAGACTTAATGGACTGAAAAACAAGGTTGAAGCCAGGAAAAACAGGAAAGACTTAATGGACTAAGAAACAAAGTATTTGGCCTGGCATTGTTTTCAGCTGCTAAGTGGGCAGAGCCCAAATTAAACTGAAACAGAGTTCCTCCTATTTAAGGACAATGCATGGAGCCCCATCCAAGGAGAGGCCTGTAGGGGTTGATAGATGAGCCCTGTGAGCTGCGTGCTAAGCCCCCCCCCCCCCCCCCATACGAGAGAGCTCCGAGAGTACTGCTGGAGAAAGTGCTGGTAGACCAATGGCCAAATCTCCCTGAGGCAGAAGGAAACTGGTGAGCAGAGAAAGCCTCAGGAAGACAGCAAAAGGCCAAGGACTAAACCCTGTGGCTCAGCTTTTGCCTAGAGGGGTTTAACCTGTCCAAACAGTGGCCTGAACGGAACTGTGGCCAGCTTTAAAGACTGAGGCAGAGTGGCAGAGTTGCTAATAAGAAGGAGATAAGTTGGCCTACAGATGGCTGGGGTCTCCCAGAGAGAGGAAAGCCTCAAGCCTTATTTAAGGTGAGACTGCAACTTACCCTGACGAATCTACATCTGAGACATTCCAGAAAGAAGACTGCCAAGTGCTTTAAAGGGGTTACTACAGAAAGTATGTTCCTGACGACTGAAGACCTGCCCCTGAGACTGTATCCTTCTAAAAGGTTAGGAAAATAATTATCAATAGGATTAGTGGTTAGGTTAAAGGAGTTGTAGGAATTTATAGGGTTAATAGTTAAGAAATTGTTAATATTTGTCATAAGTGAATATTGTTAAGAAACAAATACTTAATAATAATTAAAGATTGGGTACACCCTACTCCCATCATTGTGTATGATTCTTTTTATCAATAACGACATTTGTTGAGTTACTGCTGTTAACCACCCACCTCTGGGGAAAGACACAGGACAGTGCTAGGAAATTTGCTTTGACAACCGCCTACCTCTATCTGAACTTGAGGTGCCAGGACTAGCTCCAGCTGCCTCCCAGTCTTGATCTTTTCTGTTCTCATATCTCCGCATTGGCAGGGTTGGTGCAGTATTTGTCATCTTGAGCTATACAATGGAATTTCTGGAAACTATGAAAGAAAATACCCACACTGCAACTTTATCCCAAAGTCTCTCCACACATAGTTTCTGAGGGACAAAAGTCTTGTTTGTTTTTAAAATTTCAAACTTTATTATAATTACAGACTTACAAATAAAGAACCCATATATTCTTCACATAATCTCTGTCTTCCACATGTAATTGTTCTGAACCCTCTATGTTGCAAGTATAATGCTCTTTTAACTCTGATTTTTTTTTCTAAATACAAAATATTCTTGGATATAACTATAGAACAACTGTTGAAACTGAGAAAGAAGAGACTTCAAAATTTTTACTCATAGGCCTTATTGAAATGTTGTCATTATCCCAATAATGTCTGGAGAGCAAAAGAAAGCCTGCCAGGAGTTACTTTTTAAAAATTCAGCCTTTATTTCTTAAATCCTGATAGAAAATGAAGCTGCACTTTTTTTGAAGATGAGAATTTTATTTGCAATATGTTTTAAAACTTTTGGTCAACATGTTGTAATTGTACATCTTAATGGGTTGCATTGTGACCCTTCCACACACACATGTAGCACACTGATCAGACCAGTCAGCAAATGCCTCTCCTCCTTCTAGGGTCTTTGAGCAATTTTCTGCTGGGTCCTCAGGGAGCACATGGCAGGGTATGGTCTGTGGCCACAGTGCGACACTGGTGTTGGCAGAGAAACAGAAGAACCGTGTAACTTCAGCTGCGGCAGAGCAGTTTAAGAAAGGCTCTGGCAGTAACAGATGCTTCCAGAACATTCTTGGCACCTCAGAAGGAGTTATTTGCTGGATGACGCCTTTGAGAGGTCAAGAGGGAGTAGAGATGGAATTAAAAGTCAAGCATTGTACCTAAGACCTGACCCTCACCAGGACCCTGCCCCCACCCTTGCCTGCCTAAAGTTTTGAATGAGTAGTCCAGCAAGTCCTGGGTTTCCTACCACAACTTCCCTGCAGCTCATAGGGTGGAATCCAACATGTTCACATGCCAAAGCTGCTTCTGAACAGTGCCCCAGAGCAAGGCGACCCCCTAGGAATACAGGCTGTTGAGAGGCCACTGCCCTAGCAGGGAGCCCTTTGTGCAGGCATGGCTAGCAAGGAGAGGAGGCATGTGCCAGCACACCCTTTACCCCATGATCCACCTGTAGCTTCTCTGGTGACAGCCTCTGGCATTTGTAAGGAACAGGTGCCCAGGGGCTGCAAAGGAGAATGAAGAGCTTTGTCCAAGAAGTTAATGGAGACAGGGAGAGGGTTAGACCTGAGGGGACCAAACAACCTGACTGATAATGGAGCCAAGAGTGAAGGTAATAAGGATTAACATATCTCGCAGGTGATTTCTTACCCTAGTTGTATTCAGTAGGGAATCATATAACAGAAAGTTAAGGTGGGCAATGAGTGGACAAAGCACTGTTAATCAATGTAGACTTAAAACAGAAGACAAATCTCTCTTTACCCTCTTGCCTCTGGCTATTTGTTATGAAGTATCAAACTACTCCAAAAGTTTGAGGGCAGAGTGACCATTTAACAAAATTTCTCAAGGTCCTGAGTGTCACTTAGGGGTGAGAATAATAGACTTCTATTTAATGAGTTGATTTTTTTTATTTTTTTTGCTGCTCTTAGTAGAGCTGTAATTTGATGCTGCAAGATGGTGATTAGGATTGGAGCTTGGCTAGTGGGCTTGTTACAGATGGACAGGAAGCTGGGACTACCTCTTCATCTCTTGACAGGTGTTCTCAGTGCTTAGTAGCTTTCTGCCTCCCCTGATGACCTGTCTGTACCATTTATGGACTTCTTATGTATATGTTCAGGGATATCTAGCTATAGTTCCATGAATCCCCCACCTTATCTGTAACCGATCTTTTAAATTATTATTTAACACTTATTTATTTATTACTAAATTCACTTATAACAAACACCAACAATTTCTTAACTATTAATCCTATAAATTCCTACAACCCCTTTAACCTATCCACTAAACCTATTGATAATTATAACAACTACTTTCATAACCTTTTAGAATGATACAGTCTTTGGGGCAGGTCCTCAGTCGTCAGGAACACAGTCTTAGTCGTAGATTCTTTAACACACTTAGCAGTCCTTTTTCTGGATCTCTCAGATGCAGGTTCGTCAGGGTAAGTTGGTTATTGCAGTCTCACCTTAAATAAGGCTTCATGCTTTCTTCTCTGTGGGAGACCCCAGCCGTCTGCAGGCCAACTTACTTCTTTTGAATCAGGAACTCAGCTGCTCTGCCTCAGTCCTTAAAGCCAGGCACTGTTTCCTTTAGGCCACTGATCGGACAGATCAAACCCCTCCAGGCAAAAGCTGAGCCACAGGGTCCAGTCCTTGGCCTTTTGGTGTCTTGCTCAGGCTTTCTTTGCTCACTGGCTTCTTTCTGCTTCAGGGAGAGAGCTGGCCATCAATGGCCAGCCCTTTTTTCAGCAGGACTCTTGGAGCTCTCTAGCATCAGGGGCCTCTTCCTTCTTCTGGGCTCCATGCACTGTCCTTAAATAGGAGAAACTCTGTTTCAGCTTAATTTGGGCTCCACCCACTTAGCAGCTGAAAACAATGTCAGGCCAGATACTTTGTTTCTTCAAGTCTATTGAGTCTTTCCTGTTTTCCTGACTTCAACCTTGTTTTTCAGTCTATTAAGTCTTTCCTGTTTTTGCTGACTTCATGCTGATAATGCTCTTCAGGCCCCGAATTAAGAGACAGTATCAGAAACTCCTATATATTTTCTAAATCTAATTTATCTAACCCCTACATATCCCCCTTCTAGTAAAATAAAAAATAAATCTCCATAATATCTACATATACAATGTAAATAAATTGTCTATGTACAATACATAAACTAACTTTAAATTTTTATCAATATACATTAAAGCAAGTGTTAAAATAACCTTAAACTTCTCACAATACATCTTTTGACAAAAGACATTAAAGCAAACAAAACATTTTAAATTCTTATCCATAAACTTACTTTCTATTACATACAAAACATTTTTTAAACTTGCATCAATAAACAGAATCTTAAATTTCTACCAATATAACAAAATAATCTTAAGCTTTTAATAATAAAAGAGACAAAAAAATAGAATGAGGGAAAAAAGAAAATCCTCAAATCCAATTCACAACACATAACATATATCCATTCAAAAAACTTCTAACCCATCTTTTGGGAATGGAGTGTAAATATTTTCGGGTACCCTTCAAATGTTGAGATATTGGCCAATTCTCGGGAAAGTTACCTATAGCTTTTATTGTCCAGTCTCTGTAAGATCGATCATTTTTTGAACTAGCGCTTTTAAAAATGATTTGCTTTATACCTTTGTATACTGATACAAAATTAATATTATATTTGGCTAAATTGGTATTGATCGTTGTATATTAATGCAAATTTAAGATTGTATAGGGCTACATTGCTATTGATCTTTGTATATAGATACAAAATTAAGATTATATTTGGCCACAATGGTATTGACCCTAGTATATTAATGTAAAATTAAGATTGTATTGGGCTACATCGGTACTGATCTTCGTATATTGATACAAAATTAAGATTATATTTGGCCACATTGGTACTGA
>CAJQZJ010030869.1:0-15902 GCA_907164525.1 Lophiomys imhausi
CCTCCTACAGGCTCAGGCCCACCGTGAGATCCCCAGATAGAGGGATTACGAAGCCTTTCCAGGGACTTTTACCAACTTTAGAAAAAATAAAAAAGGAGGAACTGTAGAGAGCTGCAAAGTGCCGCGCCCTAAAGATGGCGCTGGTCTCCGCCTTCCACCAGCCCGACGGTGAGCGCTCTCTATGATAATAAGTTCATATTTGGCATAGACCGCTGATCTGGCTTGCTTCCGCATACGTAGACCTCTAAGATAGCACCACTTGGCTTTACTTGACTGGCTGTTCATTTAGTATTTAGCCTGTGGGTTGGGTCTGCCCCATTATTCAGAAGACTGTTTTCAAGGGACCTGAATAAACTGCTGGAGAAGAGCTTTTGTGAGTTGCGTCATTCCTTGCTGGACAAGGGGGGACGCGACACTTCATTTGCTAGGGTCACTCCGGTAGATTACATGGAGTTTCCATTGCACTAGCTTTCCACCACTCCCCTGAAATGCCTCCCAATTCCAATCTTTTCTCCCAGAATTTTCTCTCACCCTCCCCCTACACCTGATTCTTCCTGTTCCCTGGGGCACCATAACTTGCATTCATGCCTCCCTACATGACAATCTCTCTTTTTAGTTGAATAACAGTGACACTCTCATCTTTCCAACTGTATTAGAAGGTATTTGAGGACAGGCCACATGCCCTACTAGACATTTGATAAGCTTTTCAACTTCTATCCACCACGTTTCAAACATTTTATTTCCAAACTAGAAATATAAACGATGCATGTGTATTTCTGTTCCACCCACAAATCAGTAATCTGAGCTGAAAATAAAGCCCAGGGAATTCTCCGTGCTATCATTTTGGTGAAGGTTATAAAATATGTGTCTGTGCCTCAGAAACCTTTACCAATCCCTTCATATATATATCTCAACTTTTTCTACATTTCCCAAAGGCCAAAGTTTTGTCACCTGGCCAAACATGCAGATGATTTATGAGCAGTGGTGTTGTTTCATCAAAAGCTAGCATATGCTTCACTGGGAAATAACAGAAGAAGAAATCTACCCTTTGAAGAAACTGCCAAACTCTTCCCTAAGACATTTTGCAAATAAGAAAATGAATTTATTTCACAACTCACTCTGTTGAGAGAGCATAGTCAGTTTGGGTCCAAATCACAGTCTCCTTAAAGTTCTAACTAGAGGGCTTTGGAGACTCAAAAATGTGAGTCTTTCTTTGATTCTAAGCAGAAAACTATTACTAGAAGTGCTGACAGTTGGTAATTTTGGGACATATGGTCCTATTCTACTTCTCCAAAGTGAGAATGGTGGTTTTAGAAGTAAATTGACAGTGTAAGTAAATCTAGCACTTGAAAGAATTTAATTAAATCCCCCCCCCATCTTTAGTGTAAACACCAGACAGAATCTATCCTTCTGGTAAAGACAGGTAATGGAATTCCCTCCATGGCAAATGGCAGTTACACTGGACCAGCTCTTGCTGAAAAGACAGGAATGATATCCATGCAAGATAGCCTGTAGTTGACAACAGATAAAGACTCTCCAATTCTGAGTGGGAAATTTATCACAAAGGGGCTCTTAACATGTCAGCCTCCTAGAGCACTGAGCATCCATCCCTGTGAGCTTGAACACAATAGCCCATAGGCTCCACAGCAAAAGAGAAAGTCCCTAGTCTCACCAGACTGGCAAACAACATTGCACTTGAAGCCGCAGGGTGGACATAACGGAATGTCAACATGGAAAGTGCAGTATTTACTTAAAAACGTTTCGAAACAACACTAACATTTCCTGGACTAACAGCTGATTCAGAGCTCTAGAAGCCTACATGGTAAATTGAGTATATTTTCTAACAACTTTTCTTTCTAATAAGAAAAGTTCGCACAGAAACCCTTTACCAATATGCAATAGATGGCACAGTCCTGGAAATCCAGTTGCAACACTCAGCATCCTGGCTTTCACATGGAAAATATTTGCAGACAATTTCAGAAACTCACATGTAAGTGAAAGCATTTCCGACATGGGTGGGATTTTTATGAAGCAGAGGCAAGGCACATGGAAAGGTGCTCAGCCTCTAGACAGTTATGAAGGAGAGAGCAAAATGGTCCCATCATACACTCTGTGCGTCTTCCCTTTCCCCAGTGTATGTCTGTAATGACACAGGCAACCATGTAAAGTTGGCTGCATCCTCCAACTCCTTTGCCTCTGTGTTGCATCCATGGAAATAACTATTAATTCCTTGCTTCCTGTCTGCCTTAGCGTCTTCCCTTTCCTTCAGTACTCAATGGTCAACCTCCTCTATGAACTTTCTCAGTGAAAGGTCTTGGATAGGGGTACAAGAACAACACTGAGACAGATTATTATGAAATATGCACTTTACCAGAAGTGTTATCAGTGTCATGGACAGACAATAATATGGTGGGGGCTCTGAGGAGAGTCTGGGCTTCAGCACCAGTGCCTTTAGACTCCCCACTGGAAACTCTCTAGTGTCCATAATTACAACCTGTACTTTTGGATCACATTTGTGTGTTGTTTTTCTCCTCCTATATGTTTACTGATAGCAGGAACATGCAGTTTTATTTCCTTATGTATCTTTATCACCTAGCTCAGGGAACAATACATAATGGTTCTCCAACAAATCTTCACTAAGTGAAAGAAATAATTGAATATGCTTAATTTAAGAAACAAAACGAATGTCATGATAAGCTGTGTACCTGAAAGTGATTTCTTTATAATTTTAGTCATCTTACTGATCAATTTCAGCCCAGCAGCCACATATTTCATTTGCTTTTTAAAATAGTATGCTTGCCTTTATGTTCACTACCATGACCCATGATTCTTTTTGTCTTTCTTTTTAAGAAAGACCAGTTTTACAAGGCAGTGGTGGCACATGTATTTAAATCCAGCACTTGGGAGGCAGGTAGATCTCGGAGGTGCAGGCCAGCCTGGTCTACAGAGAGAGTTCCAGGACAGCCAGAGCTACACAGAAAAACTCTGCCTCGAAAAAAAACAAAAAACAAAAAAAAAAGGAGAGAGAAGAGAAGAAGGAGAGAAAGGAAGGAAGGAAGAAACAAACAAAGAAAGAAAGAGAAAAGAAAAGGAAAGGAAAGAAAGACCAGTTTCTTGAATGGAAGCTTCTGATTTATTTTATTTATGAGAGAGGTTTGCCTGCCACATGCTTGTGGAGGTCAGATGACAACTAGACTCATGATTTTCTACTTCACAATTATTTACACATACTCTATTCTTTTTTTGATGACTACCAATTTCTTGGTTTGTGTGGGGGATGCACCTCTCTCTATCTCTCTATCTCTCTCTATATATACATATATATATGTATATATCTTTACTCCTTTCGTATTTTGGTGGATGTCTCCATTATATGGTGCTGTTTATATTTGTGTGGTGTTGTGTATGTGGGTGGTATGTACCCTTGTGAGTGTATGTGCATGTGCATGAAGACACCCAAAATAGACTTCAGATATTTCTCCTTGATCATCCTCTGCTTTTATTTCTAATTTTTATTTATTCATTTTACATCCTAGTCATAGCCCCCTTCCTCCCCCCACCTCCTCGGGGTCCCACCTTCCCACCCCTTTTCCCCCATCCCGCACTATCCCACCCCAGCACATCAAGTCTCATCAGGGCTGAGTGCCTCCTCTTCCACTGGGGCCAGCATCTCAACCCTGTTAGGGTAAGTGATTAAAAACAGGCATCAGAGTCCATGTCAGAGACAGCTCTACTTGCTAGGGGACCCATATGACAATCATCTGCTTTTATTTTTAAGATAAGTTCTTTCTGTGAACTTGTAACTTATGATTTTGCCAGTCTGGTTGGCCAAGGAGCTTCAGGGATCTCTCTCCATTCCCTAAAACCCTCCCCATCACCAGCAATTCTGGCATTACTGCCATTATTTCATTCTTGTCCGTTTATGTTGCGCATTTTATGTGGTTCTTTTTGTGTAGGTTCTGCAGATTTGAATGTGGCTCCTTGTGCTTGCAGGAGCAGGCACTTTACTGACTGAACCACCTCCCTATCCCCATGGCAACCAGTTTTTTCTTTTTTAATACATTTATTTATTAATTCATGTTACATCTCAATCATAGCCCCCCCTTCCCCTCCAAGTCCCCCCTTCAACCCTCTCCACCCTCTCCCACCTATCCTACTACTTGGGTGTGGGGTTCCCTCATATATCAGCCCCCCCTCAGTTCATCAGTCTCATGAGTGCTAAGAGCTTCCTCTTGCTCTAGGGCAAGACATGGCAGCTCCACTAGGGTAAAGTGTCCTACTAACAGGTAACAAACTCCATGACTGAGATTGCCCCATCCCTACTCGCTAAGGGATCTGTATTAAGACCAAGTTGTCTATCCTCTATATTTGTTTAGGGAGGTCTATGTCAAGTCTAAGCATTTTTATGATTTTTTTTTTTTTGGTTAGTATTTCAGTCTCTGTAAGTCTCTAGGGGGCTAGGTTAGTTGGTTCTATTAATCTTCGTGTGTTGTTCTTGACCCCTTCAGGTCTCTCTATTCCTCCCCCCGCTCTCATATAGGACTCCCAGAGCTCCACCTAATGTTTGTGTGTCTCAACATCTGTGTGGAATTTCTCTTAGGATAGTTATTCTAGGATCCTATTCCTTTGAGTCTGTGGGTTGTAGAATAGTTATCCTGTACTATATGGCTAACATTCAGTTATAAGTGAATGCTTGCCATATGTGTCTTTCTGGGTCTGGGTTAGCTCACTCAGGATGAGGTTTTCTAGATCCATCTATTTGGTTACAAATGGAATGATTTCCTTGTTTCTGATAGCTGAGTAGTATTCCATTGTGTAAATGTACCACATTTTAAAAAAAACATTATTCAGTTGAAGGGCATCTAGGTTGTTTCCAATTTCCAGCTATTACAAATAAAGCTACTATAAACATAGTAGAGCCAATGTCCTTGTGGTTTAGTGAAGAATCTCTTGGATATATGCCCAGGAGTGGTATGGCTGGGTCTTGGGGTAGAGCTATTCCAAGTTTTCTAAGATATCACCAAACTGATTTTCATAGTAGTTAAGGGCAGGTAAACGGCAAGTGTGGATTTTCTTTGTGTGCATTATACACAGTAGGCACTAAATAAACATATGTCAACTAAATACCTGTGTATGTCTCTTTACAATTGACAAAGCATCTTACACTATTTCAGTGGGGCAAGCAAACCAATGTTATTGCTTCTGTCCATCCTGTTCTTCAGTTAAAGAAAGTAAATAAACAGAAAGCGGAGGGCTAAGCCAATCACAAAACAATGGTCAAAAATCAGGGCTGAATGCTCTAGGACCCCCCCCTCCCCGCTTCTAACACTGAGAGTGTTTACTTTTTCCCTTTGTTTCTCTTCTGAGGGCCAATCAGCTTCTCCCTGCAGGGAGCTCCTTCTTGAAGAAAAGTTCCCACTGGGTTCATTGATATAAACAACCTCATGGAATACTTTAGACAGTGAGCAGTAAGAGCTGCCACACTTGATTGTTCCAAGTATATTCTTCTGAGCTGGGACTTCAGTAATGTGTGATTCCTTTCTGCTTTTCCTAGCTAACACAAGACAGTAATCTTTTGCCTGTATGACAAGAACTTCAAGTCCTTGAAGAAAGGAATTGAAGAGGACATCAGAAGATGGAAAGATCTCCCATGCTCATGGATAGGTAGGATCAACATAATAAAAATGGCCATCCTACCAAAAGCAATATACAGATTCAATGCAATTCTTATCAAAATACCAACACAATTCTCTATAGACCTGGAAAAAAATTCTCAGCTTCATATGGAATAACAACAACAACAACAAATACAGAATAGCTAAATCAACCCTGTACAATTAAAAAAAAATCTGGAGGTATAAGCATCCCAGATTTCAAGCTATACTACAGAGCAATAGTAATTAAAAAAACAGCATAGTATTGGTATAGAAACAGACCAGAGGATCAATAGAATCAAATTGAAGACCCAGAAATGAACCCACACATCTATGGTCACTTAATTTTTAACAAAGAAGCCAAAATCATACAATAGAAAAAGTACAGCATTTTGGTGCTGGTCTAACTGGATGTCGTCATGTAAAAGAATGAAATTAGACGCATACTTATCACCTTGCACAAAACTTAAGTCCAAGTGGATCAAAGACCTTAACATAAGGCCTGACACACTAAATCTAATAGAAGAGAAAGAGGGGAAAGGCCTCGAACTCATTGGCACAGGTGACAACTTCCTGAACAGAACACCAACAGCTCAGGACCTAAGACCAACAATCAATAAATGGGACCTCATGAAACTGACAAGCTTCTGTAAGGCAAAGGAAAGACTGTCATTTGAACAAAATGGCAACCTACAGATTTGGAAAAGATCTTCACCATCCCCACATCTGATAGAGGGCTAATATCCAAAATTTACAAAGAACTCAAGAAATTAAATGCCAAGAAACCAAATAATCCAATCAAAAAGGGGAACAGAGCTAAACCAAGAATTCACAAAGGAGGAATCTCTAATGGCAGTGAGACATTTGAAGAAATGCTCAACATTCTTAATCATCAGAGAAATGCAACTCAAGACAACTCTGAGATTCCATCTCACACCTGTCAGAATGGCTAAGATCAAAAACTCAAATGACAGCACATTCTGGCCGGGTTCTGGAGAAAGGGGAACACTCCTCCATTGATGGTGGGAGTGCAAACTTGCACAACCACTATGATAATCAATCTGGCGATATGTTAGAAAACTTAGAATAGCCCTTCCTCAAGACCCAGCCATACCACTACTGGGTATCCACTCAAACGGTTCCTCACCAAACCACAAGGACATATCCTCATCTATGTTCATAGCATTTATTTGTAATAGCTAAAAAACTGGCAACAACCCAGATGTCCCTCAACTGACAAATGGATTTTTAAAAATGTGGTACATTTATACTCAGCTATCAAAAACAAGGAAAACATGCAATTCGCAGCAAAATGGATGGAACTAGAAAAACTCATCCTGAGTGAGCTAACCCAGACTCATAAAGATGCACACGGCATCTACTCACTTATAATTGGATTTTAGCCATATAGAACAGGATAAATATCCTACAACCAACACACTAAAAGTATCAGTAACATAGACTTTTTTACCTATTAATGGGACAATTTCCCCTAGGGGTGCTACCATGTAAGCCCCCAGTGCAAGAGGAAGCTCTTATCCCTCATGACTGTTGAACTGAGAGGGGCTGATATACAGGGACACTCCACATCGGAGGAATGGGATGGGTGTGAGAGGGAGGAGAGGGGGGGAGGGTGGAATCGCAAAGGGTGGAAGGAGGGCACTGTGATGGAGATGTAACTTGAAGTAATAAATAAATAAATAAATAAATAAATAAATAAATAGATAAATATTTTAAAAAGAAAACATGTGATAAACTATACTAGTACCCAACCAAATGGCATGTTTGAATGACTATTAGTTTGTATCTCTTAATTATCCTAAATGGTTTGTGACAGTTGCTATCAATGGGCCAAAACTTCACATTGCATTTTAAAGCATTACCGAGGTACAATATCTTAAAAAGAGTTAACCTTAATTTTTGTATCAATATACAAAGATCAATACTGATGTAGCCAAATACAATCTTAATTTTGTATCAATATACAAAGACATAAGAGCATATTCAATAATCTGTCCCTTTCTCCTTATCATTCCTATATCCCATTTTTAAAGTCTTTTCCCCCTCATAGGACAGAAGGAAGGACCGAGAAAAGAAAAAGAGAGAAATCCCTGGGTCTAACCTCCAAAACCTATTTAACAAGAGCATTTAACATCTTGTAGCCAATCCCCCTAAATAACAACAAACATCTATAACCCATCAAAATAATCAAGGGGGGGGGATGACCCACTCCTCCTTCTGGGAATGGGACGTCGCTCTCTTAAAATTATTTCCTGCTGATTTGGGATGTAGGAAACCTGTTTCCGTAGATTCTATGTACTATGGGAGTTCTGTGATTTTCAACATACTGGATCTTCGCGGCACTTTACAGTAGGACACTTTTGCGATTAAACATCCTGCCTTACGGCAGCGATGCCGTTGCGCTGCTCGCATCACTCGTCAGAAGGTTGCATTGCTGCCACAACTCTCCCCGACTTCAAGCACAGCTTGCTAAAGGTCTGTATGTATATAAAAACTAGTCCCAAAAGCCAGATTGTGTCCCTACCTTTTATTTACTTATTTATTTATAATTTTGTATTTAGTCAAGTTACATCCCCAGCGCAGTCCCCTCCGTCTTCCCCCCTCTGCCCTCTCCTTCTCCTCAGTTAAGCGCAGCCCCCCACATATCAACTCACCTTGGTTCATCAAATTGCATAAGTGCTAGTAGTTTCCTCTTCCACTGGGGCCCGATAAGGTTCCCCAGCTAGGATAAGGTGTTCCACTAATAGGCAACAAACTCCGTGACAGAGACAGCCCACAGCACACACACAAACACCTCCATTTGCTAAGTGTTCTTCATGAAGACCACGCCGCCTTTCATCTATATATCTGAAGGGCCCAAGGTCTAGTCTATGTATTTTTCTTTTTCTTTCTTTTTTTTTTTTTTTTTTGTTGGTGTTTCGTCTCTGTAAGCCTGTAGGGGTCTATGTTGGTTGTTTCCACCAATCTTCATGTGTTCTTGTCCCCTCTGGGTCTCTCTATTCCTCCTCCCTCTCTTATATAGAATTCCCAAGCTCTATCTAATGTTTGACTGTGTGTCTCAGCATCTGTTTTAATCTGCTGCTGGTGGAGTTTCTCATAGCATAGTTATACTAGGTTCCTGTTCCTTTGGGTCTGTGGATTGTATGATGGTTATCCTGTACTATATGGCTAATATCCAGTTATAAGTGAGTACATGCCATATGTATCTTTCTGGATCTGGGTTAGCTTACTTAGGATGATCTTTTCCAGATCCATCCATTTGGTTGCAAATTGAATGATTTCCTTGTTTCTGATATTTTTAGCCACAACCTGTACTTGTCAATTAGAAAGTAAAGTACCATAAATATATTAAGAAATGAGTTTGCTATCCTTGTGTAGCAGATTACCTAACTTATAATCATCTGATTAGATAATAATGACTCCTATTTATTGAGCACACATAATGTCCCAAGGATTATCATAAGCACTTTGGTACATTATCTGAGAGTCTTATAACATATGGACTATCATTTCCATTATTTCTGTAGAAAAAACTAAAATGCAGATTTTAAGCAAATACCTGAAGTCAAATAGATTGGAGATCATTGAGTTGGGGGTTTTATGTTAATAATGCTAGTAATAAAGGTGATGGCTCCTAAAACTGATGAAATACCAGCTAGATGAAGCGAGAAAATAGTTAAGTCTACAGATGTGCCTGCATGGGCTAAGTTACCAGCTAAAGGTGGATAGACTGTTCCGCCTGTTTCTGCCCCTGCGTCTACTATAGATATGCTAAAAGGAGAAGGAAGGAGGGAAGTAGAAGTCAAAAGCTTATGTTGTTTATTTGTGGAAATGCTATGTCAGGGGCTCCAATTATTTGTGGTACTAGTCAGTTATCAAAACCACCAATTATCATTGGTATTACTATAAATAAAATCATTACAAATGCATGTGTAGTTACAATGATGTTGCAAATTTGGTCATCTCCTAGGAGAGTTCCAGGTTTTCCTAGTTCTGCTCAGATAAGAATGCTTAGAGCTGTACCTACTATAGATGCTCAGGCACCAAAGAGTAAGTATAGAGGGACAATGTCGTTGTGGTTAGTTGAGAATGATCAGCGGTTGATGACCATCGGTAAAATGGCCAAGTAGGCATTAGACTGTAAACCTAAGCACAGAGGTTGAGCCTTCTTTTTATCAAGCCTTAAGGTGAGTTTCATGTCAAATTGTAAATTCCAAGGTGTAGAGAAAATCTCTACTGAGGCTTCTACTGTAGACTTCTGACTTGAAACCCCATGATCTTTCCTCTATGGTTTCCTAGTTCCGGTGTGCACTTTTGTTCTTGATTTTCCAATTGTGGCAAGGAAAGATTGCTGTAAAGTAAAATTGATCATCCTGGAATAAACCCAAATGAGTAATTTTGGATTTCTATATCAGAGCGTATCTGCTATAAAGTAGTTGTCAATACCAAATTAACTTAACTGCTATTATAACCATAGTTGATTATGTCTACCAAAATTATAGTCAATATATCTTCTTCTAAATTAGATGATTCTGTACAAAAACTACGCCCTAGAGGAGAGAGTTGGGAGAACGGCTTTTGTGAGGAGGTGACTTGATAGATAGGACTTGAAGGTTAAGGGATTTGCCAGGCAAAGAAGGATAGAGGGGAGCCATTGGATATAAAAGAATCCGTCTGTGAATAAGAGTGGAATGTGATTTTTTTAGTATGAACAGTTCATCACAGCTGGGTTCAGATGGTCTGGGACAAGGGAGGTTCAACAAAAGTATGCTACAGAATTTTGAGGGTGATTTTTGAAGAATCAACTACAGTGCTCAGAAATATGAATGTGTTCCCACAGGCCCATTGGCTCTCAAATGTCAGCCATGGACCAGCCGTAGTTATGTTGTGCTCCCAGACACATTTTAAATTTTATTAGTTGCATATTTGAATGCATCTGGTTAAAAAAGCTCTGGATTAGTGCATCAAAGCTAAGATTACATAGGAGTTGATTTAAGATTTAATAAAAATAGAAAATACACTAGTCTTAAGTTGACGTAAGGACGTATACTAGGTAAGCAATAGTATGAATATGTTAAACATCACCAAGCTATAACTTCATGTAATTTAATGTAAGAAATAGTTATAAGCAATAGAAAATTACTCAACATTTTCAGGAAAGGAGTACCACAAGCAGACTTTCACAGTTGTGACAGTGGAAAAGTTGCACTGGAGACAGACATGTTCACTATGCAAGCGTTTTCCTTCGGAGAGATCGTAAGTAGTGACACAGGAGAGGAGGAAACAGACTTGAGAGGTATTTATTAGTTAGAATTAGTAGGAATTGGTACATGTAAATATTATTGTATTAGTGTTACTTCTTGCTTATTCTTTATATTTTATGCTGAGCATAATGTTGCCAGAGCATACAATTTTATGCATTAAGGTAACACCGAGGTAATGGTTACTGTTCAGGAGATTGGACTTGGATTGTGCAAAAGCACCCCTAATGCCCCACTGAGTGTTACTCAGAACCTTCAGTTGAAATATGACCATCTCTGGGAAGCCTTTCCAATAAACACCCCACATATGCGTGAATACACACACAAGGCAAGATTAGTGTTCTCACTTCTGTAGGACCCCTATTACCTCTATTCCAGACCAGATCATACTGTAGTGTGTCATTCTGTAGATGCTTCTTTCTCTGTACATTGCAAGCTCCTTGAGGCCAGGAACCACATCCTGTTCATCTCTATGCACTTAGAAAGAGCACTTGGGATGGGAGATATCATAAGCTTACAAGTGGCTATCATACGACAAAAGGTAACATAGTCACATGGATGCAACTATGGACCTTGGTAATACAGGATATTAAAAAGTATGAAAAATGTAAAGGGACATATAGCAGTTTAATGAGTTTGTTACTTCTACTGAATCTAACAGTTAAAGTTCTCATTCTTAAACTTTTGTTTTTTGAGATGGTTTCTGTGTTTAACAGCCCTGGCTGTCCTAGACTTACTTTGTAGACCAGGCTGGCCTCAGAACTCACAGAGATCCACCTGCCTCGGCTTCTCAAGTGCTGAGATTAAAGGCGTGTGCCACCATGCCCGGCTTCACTTTTTTATTTTAGACATACTGTTATCTTTTCTTTCTCATAGTTTAAACCTGTTAGAACTGCTTTATTTACTTCTCTTGACAGAGGGTTCACATTTCCCCTTTCTTGTACTTTCCTAGGAAACATCTTTCTCTCTATCCACCAGTTCCATTTGGTTCCATCTTTGACGCCAGTCTCAAATGTATCTTGATCATACACATTGGTAGTGGGCTGATAACTTTATTCAGCCTGTTTTTGAAAATGATTTGTCAAAAATTCTAAAACTGAAGATAGTCTTCGATCATCAGCTTCTAGTGCTGTATGCTGAGGAAGCAATCATGTTTTCTAAAATTTAGCTCCTAGCTACTCTAGAAATGTTTCTCATAATAACAAAAAAGAGAGAAAATGGCATCCTAAATACCCAGTACTGGAAGTTCGAATGAAATCAATTGTGGATCATCAAGTAGCCACATCATTGGATGTTGACAAAATGTATTTCATGGTGTGGAAACTTGTTTGTGATACATCAAGAGAAAATTCAGGCTATACAATTCCCAGTAGAGTGTAGCAGATTCCAACTTAAACATGTGTACTTACCTTACACATGGCACATAAATCTGTGTATGCACACACGGGAAAATTACTATACTGTTAAATATATACAAATAGGGGTTTGCTACAAATGATAAGATTACATAAGACTTGTACTTTTATCTTTTGTATATGTTTGTTATCCTATATTTTACAGGGAAACATTTGTTCATTATTTAAAAAAATAATTTCATCATACTTTATTTTATAATTTTATAAATGTATTTTGAAATAGTTATTCCTTGTGTTTCTCTATTGCCATTGCCTTAGTTTGTGGTGTACTTACCACCCAACACAAATGCATCATTTCTAGCCTGGATTTCTGCTGCCTCTAGACCAATTCTCTTCCTATCTGATTTACATTCAAAGGACATTTTTATATAAGTCACAAATTTGATGCTATTCAACTTCCATAATTCAAAGGCTGCCCACCATCCTTAGGATAATATCCAAATTTCTCTAGGCTGGCTGATGAAAGTTTTGCAAATCAGCTCCACTAGCATCCATTTTTCTTCCTATTATTTATTTTTTTCTTGGGATTGTACGTTTCTGTCAGGCAGTTATGAAATGTTTATAGTTAGTTGACCAAATGCTGATGTGGATTATATAGGCTGTTATTGTAACACACAAGGTATTGGTACTTTATCCTCAGAACAGCATGTTAAATACATTCAGTATATTTTAAACCAATTACAGCAGATGCAGAATTATGTGAGTTTGAGGGCAGCATGATCTACTTAGTAAGTTCCAGGCCAGCTGGAGCTACACACACACACACACACACACACACACACACACACACACACACACACACACACACACACACACATACATATGTGTGTACATATGTGTGTGTGTATATAAAACTTATATTACTATTTTACAGATGGGGAAGACTAATTTAAATCAATGATAGAAGAAAAGTTATTAAATTAAGGAACTATGTTAAGAAGAACTATTAACCCCCTGCAGTGGCCTAGTGCTTTTCATTTTTCTGAAACACCTGTTGATCTTTGCCATTCTACCTAGACTGCTTACATTCCCTTGGACAAGTTATATGTGATCATAGCAGAACAAGAACAGTCCCAAACTTGCATGGTTTCACCACCTAACGGTTTGCATTGTGTTAACAAATAGAGACTTTTGATGACTGCTTCTATTTCCTTAGGGATTATAGGACTGTTTAATTTGTTTATCTGTTCTTGGTTTAACCTTGGTAGGTGGAATCTATCAAGAAAATTGTGCATTTCCCTCAGGTTTTCAAATTTTGTGGAGTACAGGCTTTTGAAATAAGACCTAATGATTCTTTGGATTTCCTCAGTGTCTGTTGTTATTTCCCTCTTTTCATTTCTGATTTTTTTATTTGGATATTTTCCCTCTGCCTTTTAGTTTAGCTAAGGGTTTATCTATCTTGTTGATTTTCTCAAAAGAAACCAGCTCTTGGTTTCATCGATTCTTTGTTTCTAAGTTATTGATTTCAGCCCTGAGTTTGATGATTTCCTGCCATCTGCTCTTCTTGGGTAGTATATGCTTTTTTTTTTCCCTAGACCTTTCAGTTGTGCTGTTAAGTTGTTAGTATGTGCTCTCTCCAATTTCTTTATGAAGGCACTTAGTGCTATGAAGTTTCTCCATAGCACTGCTTTCATTGTGTCCTGTAAGTTTGGGTATGTTGTGCCCTCATTTTCATTGAATTTTAGGAAGTCTTATTTATTTCTTCCCTGACCCAATGATCATTGAGTAGAGAGTTGTTCAGTTTCCATGAATGTGTAGGCTTTTTGTTATTTCTGTTGTTGTTGAAGTCCAGCTTTAATCCATGGTGATGTGTCCCTACCTTTAATCCCAGTATTCTCTGGATTGAAGCATAAGAATCATGACTTCACAGCCAACCCTGGATAGGTGGTGAGTCCCTGTCATGAAAGAGGAGTGGAGAAACACAATTCTATTTAGAAATGCATCAAAATGAATAATATATGTTGTTCATTCGAAAGTGAGAATGGGTTCATATAATGAAATATCTATGCATAAAAAAGATTATGATACATAGTACATGATGCTTTAAAGTGGTATTACTTTTCACTAGGCTTTGCCTACCACACACCTTGACATCTTCTTACAGGTCTTGAAAGGTAAAGTGTAAAACTTCAAGAATTCAAAATCTATTACTGAACCGGGCATGGTGGCGCACGCCTTTAATCCCAGCACTCAGGAGGCAGAGGCAGGTGGATCTCTGTGAGTTCAAGGGAGTGTGTTCTACAAAGTCAGAGTCCAGGACAGCCAGGGCTGTTACACAGAGAAACCCTGTGACAAAAACAAACAAACAAACAAACAAAAATCTATTACTGATTGGATATATGCCTGTTATGTACAATGCTGCTGAAGATTATGTACCCTGACAAATGTGTGCAATTACTTTTAACAAGAAATGTGTGTGGATGCATGTATCTATGCTCATGCACGCATTTTTTCAAGCTATAATATTTTACCATTGTTTCTATTAGAGTGAGCATGTGTGTGAAGTGGGATATTTCTAGTAAACATATTTACACTTTTTTGTTTTGTTTTGAGAGAATCTCACACCAGGGACTTTGATTCTCATCCAGATTCACTGTGCAAGTTCTCAGAGTATCCTATTCTGTATCTGATCTTGACACTAGGCCTTGTATGCCTGGTGTGAGGCTGACTTCCATGGCAACTCTCTGAATGCTGGTAGCTGTTCTCAGGCCCTGAGATATCAGCATTTTCTTGTCTTTTCTAGGCCTGTATTCAGAAGACAATGAGGCATGAGAAAGCCCTAGAGAGAATGCTGCTGGCTGAAGAAGGGGATGAATGGAAGACCTGGCCTTGAGGCTATTGAGTTCTTTTTTTTAAAGAGAAGGCACCAATGGAGGTGAGTGCTTTAGAGCTCACTTTTGTTTTGTTCTTCCTTTCCTGTGTTGCCAGAACTCTAGTGCATGCCATTGCCCAGAAAGTTTGCCATTAATATCAAAAGAAACCAAATACTATATTTGATATGTTTCCTCATATCAAATAAAAAGACAAGGTAGCCAGTTATTAGAGCCTGAGTAGCTACAGATGACATTTTTTTTCCATTGAAAGGGTGGCACCACAAAGCCTATGCACAAAACTCCTTGGCTTTTTAAAAGCAACACTGCCATCGTGCGGAGATAGTTTCGTAAATTCTCGTGCCTTATTGTATCTTATGTCCTGTTTGGTTGGTATCTCTGGTAGGGGGAGTGAGGATGGAGAGCCATTAAGAATGTGTACTGCTCTTTCAGAGGAAGGGAACCTGAGTTAAGTTCTCAGCACCCATATCCAACAACCCCCAACTGCCTGTAACTCCAGCTCCAGAGTCCAGTGCCCTTTTCTGACTCCTGTGGACACCTACACATATCCACATATGTACACATAATTGAAAGCCTAAAGAGTCAAAATGACCCCTCAAACCCCAAACCAAACAAAAACAATAAATTGAAAAAAATTTTAAATTTCCTATCATAAGTTGAGGAGCAAGTTCTATGCCACACCCGCCTCGCCAACAGTGCAGGCTACGACCGCTGTGTGAC
>CAJQZJ010030872.1:0-14104 GCA_907164525.1 Lophiomys imhausi
GGCTGTGCCCTGAGACTGGATCAGATGTATTTAGAGGAACAACATTTTAAAATGTGAATCAGTTGCAGATCTACAAGGGGTCAGTGATATTGTGTCTACGTGAGTCTGTGTTTGGCAATTGACGTATTAGTTTTAGGATGCAGGTGCTTGCTTCTTCCTATTGCGTGGGAGACAGATCCTGGCAGCTCTTGCTGAGAACAGCCTGAAGAGGCTGAATCACCTGCCAGTGTTTTCCTTTGCTTGATTCTGTGAGTACAGGTGAGAAGACTGGTATGCTCAGGAGCCTTTGAGTGTCTGCTTTCATAAATCAGATCTCTCTCAAGATTCATATGCAAGCATCCTTTTTCCACAAGGGTTTATTTTTTTCCTGTAGCATTTTAAAATTGTCATGAGATGGTGGTGTATCCAGTGGTAGAGTGCTTTCCTTGCATGTGTGAGACCCTAGATTCATTCCTCATTAATGAAGGACACCTCTAAATTGCATCATGTCACTAAAATTACAGTAGACATAATAATCCTTATGGCAGGTTAAGGAACACACTCATAATTAATGTTAGAAAGGAGAAGGTGCCACACTTTTCAATGCTGCACTAGATAGGACTTATTCCTATTTTTAAGATGTAAACTTACTTAAAATATTTGCAATTAATACTTTCTGGGGAAAAATCCATTTTCTCTAATGTATTTGTATTTTTAGTTTCCTGAACAACAGAGAGGAAGAACATGAAGTTTGGTAGATAGGTGGCAGCCTCTTGGAGGTGTTGGGTTGGGGAAAATATATGATTAGAATACATTGTATATTAAAAAAATCAGTTTTCTCTAATGGAGGGTCACTGCAAATTTCAACCACACTGTGTGTGGGGGGGGTGCTTTAGTTTTGTTTGATTTTTTTTGTCCTACTGTGTTTCTTTTTAAGTTTCTTTTTTAGTTTTTGAACAACAGAGAGAAAGAGCATGAAGTTTGGGAGATAGGGAGGTGGGTAGCATCTGAGAGTTGTTGAGGTAGGGAAAGTATATGATTAGAATGTATTGTATTAAAAATATTAATTAAAGAAATTATACTATGTAGACTCAATGGGTTTAAGAACAGTACTGCAGGTCTGTGTCAAATGTGGTGGTGGTGATTTGGGAGGAATTGGGGAAAAGTGAATGGATTATAGATTTGCTAAAAGATGTTGTATTTTAATACTTCAGTATTAAATTTGCAAACAATAGAAATTATTGTTTCAAACTTTCACATGTAATATATAATGTACTTTGATCACATATCCCCCATTATAGTCTTTTATTCTATTCTTACTACCATAAAAACCTTGCTAAAACATTCTTCTTCTATTTCATGTCTTTTTTGTAACCTGTTGCCTTTGCTTTTAATTGCATGAGCATAGGTCGATAAAGGCAACTTAAAACTGACTATACTAACAGGGAATATGATTCTCCCTTCCCCAGTAGCCATTAACGGCCTATTATTCTTCAGGGATGCTTAAGGCTTCATGAACCTCTCCCCTATATATGATGGAATGATGGTGGTTCCACAGCTAGCCAGTATTACTGGGTGTGAATGGGTGGAGTAGTTATGTCATATCCAGAATATAATATCCACTATATTTTCACAGCACTCCTTCCTGAAATATATATGGCTATAACAGTATTACTATGACATTGGAATTTTCATTTAATTACATAAGGCTTCTGAGAGCATTATTGTCTACCCGAGAATGGTACCTCCCTTTGAACACTTTATTATTATTCAAGTTATATTCCTAACTGGCATATTGCTGTTTTTACAAGTCATACATTTTTCATCCGATTGCTTAACTCTGCCATAATACCAGTAGTGTATCAGGATCAAAATTGAGGGTCACTGAGCTCCAATACATTTTATTAGGGGAAAAAAAGGATGTGACAATTCAAATAGCACCCTCAGTCCACTCATTTGTTGACTAATATTGTAATGATTGGATACTTAAAAGTTTTGCAAATTTTACTGTTAACACTCTTCATTAGAATATTCTAAAATATTCCAATCATTTTATTTATTTATTATACCATAGTAGCATATGACTTTGTAAAGTAGAGGTCTGGTATTTTCTTTTTTAATTTTAATTTTTTTTTTTTTTTTAGGTTTTTCAAGACAGAGTTTCCCTGTGTATCTTTGACTGTCCTGGACTCAATTGGCCTTGAACTCACAGAGATCCACCTGCCTCTGCCTACTGAGTGCTGGGATTAAAGGCATGTGCTACCACGCCCGGCTGAGGTCTGATATTTTCTAGTCACTAAATTAGATATCTTTTTGACATTCCTGTACTTGTGGCATTACAGGTTTCTTGGATAAGGCTCTTTTGTGTTAGTTTTCATGTACACCACCAGTTATTCTTAGTGATAGGATTAAGACTCAGTGTCCCTTCTGGTCTGTAAATAAATTATGCTTAATGATAATCAGGTATTAGCAAAGAGGTATTTGAATATATGAATCCAATATTCACCACATATTCTGATGATGTTTTGGGCTTCCAACACCACCATTTTTCCTTTGCATCCTGGCTACTGCATCAGTTTGTTCACTGACAATATTATAGGGAATTGAATCCCTGCAAGGGGAAAAGGAATGGATCACAGTTTCTTCCTGCATGTCTTTTGCTGCTGTTGGCATCTCAAGAAAGATGCTGTCAGTACCAGAGCAATGCTGTGTAATTGGGGGCTAGAAAGATCAGAGACATTTTTTTTTCTAACATTAGTGGTCTTTGCTACATTAAAAAAATTCTCTCCATAAAGAGTGGTACAAATTTTTAACATGTCTGTATGTTTTATAAGTTTGTACTTAAATCTTAATTTGTCCATCATCATTGTAGTCTCCCTTACATATTTTGTTTTCATTGTGACCCCAAATATTTTAGCATATATCTCCATATGTTTACTGAAAACTAGGTTTCAATGCATCCGTAAACTAATTATTCACATGTCCTAGTTTATTTTTGTTGCTATGATAAAATAATAAAACCAGTTTGTTTGTGGAGGAAGAGTTTATTTGGCTTATAGTTCATCATTGGAGGAAGCCGGAACATGAAGCAGAAAGTAACAGAGAAAGGTTGTTTAGTGGCTTGTTCCCACTTGTGTGCACAACTACCTTCTTATGGAGCCCAGGCCTGCCCACCAGAGTTGGCACTTCCCACAGTGGGCTGGGCCTCTTATTTCAATTAGAAATCAAGAAAATGCCCATGGACATACCCACATGCCCATATAATAGAGTCAATTCTTTCATGGAGATTTCTTCTTTCCAGGTTTGTCCAGGTTTTGTCAGGTTGACAAAAAGTTACCAGCACAACAAATGTACTTTGGATAGGCCAGTGCCCTCTGTACGGGAGTAGAGAGTTATTACTCACTATTAGGTAAGAGCCTGAAATTGGAAACAGGAATTGCATTTTATCTATTTTGGAAATTGGAGTTAGTATTTTTCTCTCCTAGGGGTTCATATGTCGTTTTATTTTGAGAAGACACTGTAGAGCATGGTCTTTTATGTGTACATTTTTAACAAAAACTCTTACCTTTCCATTTGAATATATTCTTATTTATGACAAAGTAAAATAATATGTGGAAAGAAACAAATAACTGAATTTATACTTTTTTTTTTTAGGAACAGAGGAGAGAGAAACTCACAGTCATCCTGGCATAATTGTTAGAGAGTTACAGTTTATTTAAAAACAATGGAACAAAGGTAAGAACTGTGCATTTGCAGACTGTGATGTCACTTTAAAATCATCAAAACTGGGAGAAAATATTTATGCTGCTGGTATGTGCCAGAGATCTCATGGAGAGTCATTTTTACGCTAAAATGCAATTTTCTAATCCCCAAGTCTTCCTACTGATTGTGTGTGTGTGTTTTTGTGTTTATATATATGAGTGGGATCTATGAAATCCACCGTTCAGCCAAGTGGGATGAACTTTACTACAACCAGATATTTTACACCTGGCAAATTTTTTCCACATAAACTCTAATAATTTTAGCTTATTCTTTAATACAGTGGTCCTCAAACTGTGAGTCATGACCCCTTTGGGATCAGATGTCCTGCATATCAGATATTTACATTATGATTCATAACAGTAGCAAAATTGTAGTTATGGAAGTAGCAATGAAATGATTTTATAGTTGAGGGTCACTGCAACATGAGGAACTGTATTAAAGGGTCACAGCATTAGGAAGGTTTAGAAACACTGCTTTAATACAATACTCAGTAACTTCAGGGAGACTGAAATTTTCCTAGATTTAGTGAAGGTAATTTTAAAAAAGCGTAGCCCATTATCTCATTGTAAATGGTCATAGACTCTAAACTTCCCTTTTAAGATCAGAATAAGATGTTGAATTTTGGTACTTCTTTAATTTAATAGTTAAAATATAGGAGTCTGGGGGACTCTAAGGTGACAGCGCATCTCAGAAACTGGGGAAACAGCAAGAGAATACACCATTGACCCTGAAATACCCACATCTGTGTTTCCTGGGACTGAGAATCCCCTCCCCCAATTACAGCGTTGCATAGATTCCAGCCACAACCGCCCAACCCTACCTGCCTTACCAAGGTCAGATCCTGGCTCTGATTGATCAAGGCCTCAGCTCCTGGCCTCCAGGCACTTCTTGTGTTCCCCAGGAGAGCTGCTCTGAGGGACCTCCAAGTACATCCTGTTTCCAGAGAGAGCTTCTCTGAGAGGTCTTCCTCCAAGTCCCAGGGATGCTTGCACCACCAGCCTCTGGCCACTAGACACTTACTGTATCTCTGACAGAGATTCAGACAGCTTCCCGGAGACATTATCCCCTGGAGTTGAAGGAAAGCAGAGCCCTGAATTTGGCCTACGGGTACTTCCTGCCTCTCTGAGAGGATGTCTCCTGGCTCCAGTCTTTAATGGCCAAGAGGCACTTGAAGAAATGCCCAACATCCTTAGTCATCAGGGAAATGCAAATCAAAACTACTCTGAGATTCTATCTTACAAGGGCTATCCTGGTTCTCAGCTCTCTTTACCTGGAGACAAAAGTCTAGTCAGACCTCCAGCTAGGGCCAGCCAGGCCTACTAGGTCTGCAAGCTTCAAACCAGGCCCTGTTGTTCTTTTACAACCTTTTGGTGCCTAGCATCGGTTAGGCATTGTGGGTAACTTGGCTTTCAGAACTGTAAAGGAAAAAGCAGATTTTGAATGTATGACACAGGTTATCAACAAAATAACAAGGGTTGCAGCTGAGTTCTATCCTATTTTTCAATCAGAAGAGGTGTTGTATATTGTTTTATTTTTTTCTCTTTTATTGGTTTATCATGAGTATGAAGCTTGCTATAGCCTTACAAGTAAAAGGTTTGAAAATGGAGGTATTTGAAGAGCTTAAAAAATACAAAATGCCAGGAAAAGGAGAACAGACAGGGTCAGAGAACCAAAAGTTGGATAATGACAACCTAGCTATGGCTTTGAAAATAGAAAGTTTGCAAATTCAGATTGAGGAGCTTAAAATGAAACATCTGCCAAGGCTGGTGAATGAACCTGGGAATTTGCCATTGGTTGAAACAAGGAAATAGGAGGAGTTGCAATGCGCAGTGAGGCTCTGTCTCTCCTGTTCCATGTTGGGCACCAAAATATTGTAGTAGGCCAGCAGGGCCTGGCAGGAAGCCTGCAGACCTGACTGGCCTAGCTGACCTTAGCTGGAGTCCTGACCCAGTTATGTCTCCAGGTGAAGAGATCTGAGACTCAGGGCGGCCCTTTTACCCAATAAATAAATACACCAATGCCTTTTAATGTTTCAATGCTTAGGCCTTAGCTAGGCAGACTCTGGCATATACACCCTTCAGAATGGCTAAGATAAAAAACTCAGGTGACAGCATCTACTGGCGAGGGTGTTGAAAAGGGGGAACACTTCTCTATTTCTAGTGGGAGTACAAATTTGCACAGCTACTTTGGAAATCAATCTGGCAATATCTCAGAAAATTAGGAATAGTTCTACCTCAAGACCCAGCCATACCACTCCTGGGAATATACCCAAAAGATTCTTCACCAAACCACAAGGACATCGGCTCAACTATGTTCATGGCAATTCATTTTTTTAATTCATTTATATTTATTGCTTCAGGTTATATCTCCATCATAGTGTCCTCTTTCCACCCTTTCCAGTCCCACCCTCCCACGATCTACCCTATAACCCTTCCATCCCACTCCTCTGGAGTGGAGTGTCCCTACCTAACAGTCCCCGGCTCCAGTTCAGCAGTCATATGAGGGCCAAGAGCCTCCTTATGGACTGGAGGCCTACAAGGCAGCACCACTAGGGAAAAGTGTCTCATTGACAGGGAGAAAAAGAAAAAGTCTATGTCCATGTTCCCTTTGGTGTGTTATTTGTAGTATAGATATCCTGTACTATATAGCTAAAATCCAACTATAAGTGAATAGACGCCATGTGCATCCTTCTGAGTCTGGGTTAGCTCACTCTAACCCAGACTCAGAAGGCAATTTCATTTGTAATAGCCAGTAACTGGGTACAACTCAGATGCCCTTCAACCAAAGAATGGATTAAAAACAACAACAACAATAACAACAACAAAAAAACTGGTACATTTACACAATGGAGTACTACTCAGTTATCAGAAACAAGGAAATCATGCAATTTGTAGTCAAATAGATGGAACTAGAAAAGCTCATCCTGATTGAGCTAACCCAGACCCAAAAAGATATGCACAGTATGTACTCACTTATAGGTGGATATTTGCCATATAGTACAGGACAACCATCCCACAATCCACAGAACCAAAGAGACAGGAACTATCTTATGAGAAACCCTACCCATTAGCAGAACAAAACAGATGCTGAAAGACACATAGCCAAACATTAGGAGGAGCTCTGGGAGTCCTGTATAAAAGAAGCAGGAGGAATAGAGAGGGGACAAGAACTCCACATGAAGACCAACGGAACCAACCAACCTAGGCTCCTAGAAGCTTACAGAGACTGCAACACTAACCGAAAAAAGCATATATAGATTGATATAGATTGGACCTAGGAACCCTACACACATATAGATGATAGGCAGCATGGTCTTCATGCAGATCCCTTTTGTGTCAAGGACCAGCCTTGTCACACAGCACAGGGTCTTAGGATGGGTCTGGCCTGCTCTGGGGGCTGATGGCCCTGACTGCAAGGGCTGATGACCCTTGCAGGTAGCTAGCTTTTGGGGGCGGGGGGCTATGCCTTTTCTCTTCTGTAGCTCAGAGCAAGCCTTTTGCTGCTGACTACCAGAGTTAAAATGACCAACCTTTTTCCTTTTGTTGGGGCTAAAAGTGGAGGAGGTGGTAAAAACAGCCTTTGTTTTGTAAATTACCACAAGCCTTTGGCCTATTAGCTGGCAGGCCACCCACTGAGTGTTCAGCAGACTAAAGTATATTTTGACCAATTTTTCTCAGAACTTGGTGGAGCTCTGGAGAGTTTTACCTGATCCATGAGTTATACGAAGATAATAAGAAAGGGACGAGAATAGAGGGACTCTCTCACACACACTCACACAAGAAAGAGAAAAATGATAGAAGCTAGGATGTAATGACAATTTTATTGTGATGACCATTCTTTTTGTACCCTGAGTGAGGGCTCTCTACATCAAAGAAAGAATTGCCTCATGGTTAAAAGACATTTATCACAAGAACAGATAAAACCATTGCAATAGGAGGGCATGTAACAATCACACATTTTAGTACTCAATTAAATTTTGCTTTTCTGTACACAAGTTAAGTTTAAGATGACAGTATATTACGTCAAACCTGACAAGGTATAAGGAATTATAACAAAACAGTTTTTGTATTTTGTCTTTAAGATTTGTACTAAATTTAGGCATTTCTTGGTAGCCTCATGATCTCTTGAGTTCATGAGGAGTATAGGGTCCTTAATTGGTTTTATGGCACACCTGGAGTTTGGTCTTATCATCTCTAGAGTGAAAGCTTATCTGAAGCCATAAATCTGTCTCAGGCCTGTCTCCTAATGAGATACACAATGTTTGGGGAGAGGATTTACCACACACAGCTGTATGTTTTCTATCAACTATCTAACTTCTTTAACTTCTACAATTGTTTGGACTGAGTCAGTCAGTTTGTAAAACTCTTATCAGGAATAATAATATCACCTTTGTAGGACTCTGTATGAAGTCTGGCCAAACAAGAAGAGTGGCAATTAGCAATGAGGGAATCTTCACTCCTTGTCAGTAATAACAGGTGAAAGGAAAAGTTGAGTGTTAGCAAGAAGCAACTCTGGGGTGCATCTTTAGCGTAGACTTTGCAAAATGCCGGATAGCTTTTTAGGAAGCTCACATGTTTATAGAACCCCTTTCTCAGAGAGCTTCTGACAATGCTGGAACACTGTATGTTAAGGGCCTAAGAATAGCAGATGGACATGAAGGAAGGACCCTCAAGAGCATTTGGCTCCTGACACTTTTGCAAGTAGAGCTGGGGGCAGGGCTGACCTGGAGTCTGTCGCCTGTTCATGGAACACCTTACCCTAGCTGGGCCGCCTTGTTTGGCCCCAGTGCAAGCTCTTAGTCCTCATGGAACTTGATGAACTGTGGTGGGTCAATATGTGTGGGGGGCTCCCCTTCTCCAAGGAGAGAGGGGAGAGAGGGACAAGGGAGTAGGAGTGTGTGTCTAGGAGGAGAGGAGGCTGCAATCAAGATGCAAATTGAGTAAACACATACAATTTTAAAATATAGGAGTTTGCTGTGAGAGTGTGTCTTCTGGTAATGTCAGAAGCTACACCCATAAAATGTCACTAACATGACTGCCCAAATATGAGGTAAATGAGGAAAACACCAATGGACATTCCAAAGTAGACTAGGAAAAGCCCATGAGGCCTCAACTCTACACAAAGGACTACAGGAAATTGAGGAAAGCTCAGATTAGGAGATATGGTACTCTCCATGGAAGAGTATACCAATTGGTTGTCCAGTGCCAAATGGTCATCCTTGAAAACATACATATGAGTACCAGAAGGGCTAAAGAGATTATATTTAGGAATATATATGTATATACATATATGCATGCAATATTAATGAAAAAAGAGGTCATAAATTTGAAAGAAAGCAAGGAGAGACATATTTGAGGGTTTGGAGGGAAGAAAGGGAAGGGAGAAATGTAACTGTATTATAATTTCAAAAATTAAAAATAGTAAAAATATATGAACCCAAAGAGAGATTTCTAGGGGTTTTGCTAGACAATCTATGGCATTTAAGGGGAGCATTATTTCCCCAAATGGCATATTTCATTTGAGCTATTCATATTCATATACATATGTACTTAAATATATTATGTATTAAATTTATCATATATATTTAAGCAAAATAATATGTTTCCTTATGGCATTTCATGATTCTTGGTAATCTTTCCCCTTCCCATCTCTCTGTTTTGCTTTCTTTTTCCATCCCCAGTTAGACTCCCCTCCATATCCATAAGTATATACCATGAGTGTCTTTCTGGGTCTGGGTTACCTCACTCAGGAGTGATATTTTCTAGTTGTATGCATTTGCTTACAAATTTCATGATTTCCTTGTTTTTGGTAGTAAAGTAGTATTCCATTGTATAAATGTACCACATTTACTTTATCCATTCTTCGGTTGAGGAACATCTGGGTTGTTTTAAGGTCTTCCCTATTACAAATAAAGCTGCCTTGAACATAGTTGAACCAACGTCTTTGTGGTTTGGTGAGGAATCTTTTGGATATATGCCCAGGAGTGGTATGGTGGGTCTTGAGGTAGAATTATTCCCAATTTTCTAAGATATTGCCAGACTGACCTCCATAGTGGTTGTACAAGTTTGCACTCCCACCAGCAATGGAGGAGTGTTCCCCTTTCTCCACAACCTGGCCAGCATGTGCTGCCATTTGAGCTTTTGATTTTAGCCATTCTAACAGGTGTGAGATGGAATCTCAGGGATGACTTGAGTTGCACTTCTCTGATGTTTAAGGATGCTGAGCATTTCTTCAAGTGTCTCTTGGCCATTAGAGATTCCTCTTTTGTAAATTCTCAGTTTAACTCTGTTCCCATTTTTTATTGGATTATTTTGTCTCTTGGTGTTTAATTTCTTGAGTTCTTTATATATTTTGGATATTAGCCCTCTGTCAGATGTGGTGTTGGTGAAGATCTTTTCCTAATCTGTAGGTTGCAATTTTGTTCTAATGACAGTGTCTTTTGCCTTACAGAAGCTTTTCAGTTTCATGAGGTCCCATTTATTGATTGTTGGTCTTAAAGCCTGAACTATTGGTGTTCTGTTCAGGAAGTTGTCACCTGTGCCAATGAGTTCCAGGCTTTTCCCTACTTTCTCTTCTATTAGATTTAGTGTCTCTGGCTTTATGTTAAGGTATTTGATCTACTTGGACTTAAGTTTTGTGCAATGTGATAGTTATATGTCTATTCACATTCTTCTATATGTTGACATCAAGTTAGACCAGCACCATTTGTTGAAGATGCTTTCCTTTTTCCATTGTATGGTTTGACTTCTTTGTCAAGAATTAAGTGACCATAGGTGTGTGGGTTTATTTCTGGGTCTTTGATTCAATTCCATTGATCAACTGGTCTGTTTGTATGCCAGTATCATGCTGTTTTTATTACTATTGCTTTGTAGTATAGCTTGAAATCAGGAATGGTGATAACTCCAGATTTTTTTTATTGTACAGGATTGATTTAGCTATTATGAGTTTTTTTATTTTTCTATATGAAGTTGAGACTTGTTCTTTAAAAGTCTGTAAAGAATTGTGTTGGTATTTTGATAGGAATTGCATTGAATCTGTGTATTGCTTTTAATAGGATGGCCATTTTTATTATGTTGATCCTACCTATCCATGAGCATGGGATATCTTTCCATCTTCTGATGTCCTCTAAAATTTCTTTCTTCAAGGACTTGAAGTTCTTGTTGTACAGATCTTTCACTTGCTTGGTTAGAGTTACCCACAGGTATTTTATATTGTTTGTGGCTATTGTGAAGAGTTTTGTTTCCCTAATTTGTTTCTCAGCACATTTATCTTTTGTGTAAAGAAGCACCCATGAAATCTTACCACTATGATAACCTATATAAGAGCTGCACAAAATGACAATACAAGTAGACATATCAATGTAGATAAGTGAAATCTTATAAGGTGTCATCTCTAGATGAAGATCTATAAGCAATTAATGGCTGCTAAGAGTGGGAGAATCAATTTCATCCAGATATGAGACCCCTGATAGATTATCCATCTCCAAGTAGTCAGCCCTGAACATATTACATAAATGGACTTAGGATGTTGCCTTTATGTACGCATGTTACAATAATAACTTAAAAAGAAGAGATCCTGAATTTAGGAGCCATTGGTTGACAAGAGTGGAACAAGAGGGAGGAAGGGGTGGAAATGATGTGAGTAGTCATGCATGAAAATTCTCAAATTATATATATGAAAAATAAAAAAAATAAGTTTGAACAATAAAAAATAATGTAAAAATATAAATCACACACACACACACACACACACATACACACACACCTTATCACTTTGCACAATGAGATTCAAGTTAGCTATAATTCCTTGCTATAGGACCAAAACTGTTCATTACTAAAAATAGAAACTAGTGAAGAAACAACAATAAATACTGATTATATTGGCAGTTTTGTATAAGCTTTCCATCCTATCAAGCCAGTAAAGTCATCTGATGAAAGATAATGACATAGTGACCTTCACACAGTGAATCCCACTAGGGACCCCTGACCTGAGCTCATAAAGTCACCAATACCTGCTCTGAGATCTCTAATCCATGTACCCATTTACCAAATCCTCAATAGGTTACATAAACATCTTTTTATTAAATTTGGCCACTCTGAAAGGGAACTTGACACACAGAAGTTTGTTCTCATAATTGTTCACAGCCCACTCTTAGAAACTGGACTGCCAACATCTGGCCTCCAAGCATTATATATGTTAATGCTGTATAAAAATGCTTCTTCTATGGCTAAAGGTAAAGTAGGAAACCCCAATGTCATAAGAATATCTTAGTAAATATTAAAGAGTTGCTTGGGACTTTTATTACATTGATATCCTGTGAATTTGGAACTGGACAAATGCTTGGAGTACATTCTGACCTTACTATTCATTTTTAAATTGGTAGAGTTTGTATTTAAAAAATATTTTAAGTACTAGTACTTTTATAAACTCAAGGGCCTCTGAGAAAATTGAGATTGATTGAACCAGTTTGAGTCATATCCAGTATCCTAAATGTATCAGCTTGTATCAAAGCTGGAAAGGAGCTGAAGTATTAGGTGGCAGAGCATCATCATGGGTTGACCTTGAGAGAATCCCCTGTTGTTTCTTCATCTTTGGAATGGATTCTTTCTTTAGTCGAAAAACTTACGCCTCCCTCAAGTTACTTTCTCTACAGCTCCTGAGTGTATCTTTTTCAGTGATTCAAACTGAATAAAGACAAGTGAGAATTCTGAAGGGTTGGTAAATGTGGTATGGACTGGTTTTACATGATGATTCATATAGGTGTATGGGCAGAAGAGAAGACTGGAAGACAGACATTTTTTTCTTATCATAAACCTGTAGAACAATTGTTAAAATATTAGAGGGCATTCAATCTTCCATACTGGAAGAAATGAAGAGATGACTATATGTCTTTATATAACTTTTTAATGTTTATTTATTACTTCAAGTTACATCTCCATCACAGTCCCCTCTGACCACCCCTCCCACTCACACCCTCCCACCCTCTCCTCCCTCTCCTCCCTCTCCAACCTATGCTACTCCTCTGATGCTGACTGTCCCTCTATTTCAGCCCCCCTCAGTTCAATAGTCATAAGAGTGCTAAGAGCTTCACCTTGTACTGGGGACTTACATGGCAGCTCCATGACAGTAAAGTGCCCCACTAACAGGTGACAAAGTCTGTGTTTCTTTTCCTTTTGGTGTGTTGGCTATAGGATAGTTATCCTGTTCTGCATGGCTAAAATCCAGTTATAAGTGAATAGATACCATGTACATCTTTCTGAGTCTGGGTTTGCTCACTTAGGAGAAGGTTTTCTAGTTCCATCCATTTGACTGCAAATTGCATCATTTCCTAGTTTCCGATAGCTGAGTAGTATTCCATTGTATAAATGTACCACAGTTATTTTTTAATCGATTCTTCAGTTGAGGGACATCAGGGTTTTTTATAGTTTCTAGCTAATACAAATAAAGCTGCTATGAACAATGATGAGGAGATGTCCTTGTGGTTTAGTGAGGAATCTTTTTTATGTATACCAAGAAGTGGTATGTCTGGGTCTTGAGGTAGAGCTATTCCAAGTTTTCTAATATATCACCAGACTGATTTTCATAGTGGTTTTACAAGTTTGCACTCCCACCAGCAATGGAGTAGTGTTCCCCTTTCTCCACAACCTTGCCAGCATGTGCTATCATTTGAGTTTTCAATCTTAGTCATTCTGACAGGTGTGAGATGGACTCTCAGTCATCTTGAGTTGCAATTCTCTTATGATTAAGGATTCTGAGCATTTCTTCAAGTATCTCTTGGCAGTTAGAGATTCCTCCTTTGTGATTCTTGGTTTAGCTCTGTTTCCCATTTTTTTGATTGGATTATTTGATTTCTTGGTGTCTAATTTCTTGAGTTCTTTATAAATTATGGATATTAGTCCTCTGTCAGATGTGGGGTTGGTAAAGATAATTTCCCAGTCTGTAGGTTGTTGGGGTAGTGCTAAGCATTCTAAATGTTAATTAATTGGTCCTGCTTGTTGTCTGTTACTTTCATTGACTCTGATTGGTTAAATAAAATGCTAAAGCCTGAGATTGAGCAAAGACAGAGAAAGGTGGGACTTTCTGAGATTAGAACAGGAAGCCTGCGCTTTAGACAGAGGATTAAAGCATTCCAGCTAGCAGCAGGAAGAAGAAGACATTCCAGCAGGAGCACCAGGAAAGAGATGCACACCATGGGTTAGAAAAAAGAACCTCATTCCACATGGCCAGGAACATTGGCATATCGTGGTGAATGGCAGTCCAAGGGGACATATGCATATATGGGGTCATATTTGTGTAATAGAATTATGAGCTAGCTTAGATGGGCTAGAATTGCACAATTCAGGCCAAGGTTTGTTAAAATCCA
>CAJQZJ010030876.1:7595-24380 GCA_907164525.1 Lophiomys imhausi
TTTTAGTTTAAGGTATTTATTTTTCCCCCCCAACAGCTCTCCCTTTCAGTCCAAATAATGGTTCTTTTTCTTATAACTATAAATACAATACAAAACAACAGAAATAAATAGGCCACGATTATAAGAGTTATATGGCTTAGCATACATTCCCAATGTCCAGTCCATATGTATTTGGCACCTGACTTTAACATTCTACTATCTAACCATCTCCATGAGTTTAAAGTTCTATATCTAACTCAGCTTTCATACTAACTTGCCTCATAATTTTAAAAATATCTTCTTAGATCCAGAACACCCTCTTGATTCCTAAACAACTCAAAATTTAACTATGAGACTCTAGCTATCTATTCTTCAACCACCTCAGAGACCTGAGAGGGATAAATATATCTGATTATATAGGAAGCGCAGGGCCTGCAGCTTCCAAAACTAAAAAATGACATACCAGTGGCTGCCTGGACAGTTCCCATTTTCTCTCCATACATTACAGTATCAATCTTCAGCCAATTGGCCCCATTTCTCTGACAGACATTGCTTGTAGAGCAGGAATTATGAAGGACTTACCTACCCTGTCTTGGCAGAGCTAGGCTGTCGACTTACCTGCTTCCAAGTTTTGTCCTTTTTGGACAGAAGTCTGTCTACAGTTGAAGCAAGTGGTTTTTCTTGCCAAGAGAATGGCTTACCACCAATTAAATCATCTCCCACTGGAGATTCTTCGATGCTCATCTTCTACTTGGAGTAATATAGGGGGTGCTGTCAGGAGCTGACATGTCTCGATATCAAAAAATCTTAAGTTAAGAAAACATCTTTGAATGCCATATTCTGCAGATCTCTTGAGGTTTTTGAAGATGCCCTATCTATCTCTTATATTTAGATAAGCAAATATTGCTTGTCTCTTAGCAACTTGATTTCTGAGTAGCTTAGAAAATAACTGTGATAGACTGTCATAGTAACTAACAAAATGACACGTTTTCATGAAGATATTTTTTAAAATTATGAGGCAAGTTAGTATGAAAGCTGAGTTAGATATAGAACTTTAAACTCATGGAGATGGTTAGATAGCAGAATGTTAAAGTCAGGTGCCAAATACATATGGACTGGACATTGGGAATGTATGCTAAGCCATATAACTCTTATAATCGTGGCCTATTTATTTCTGTTGTTTTGTATTGTATTTATAGTTATAAGAAAAAGAACCATTTTTTGGACTGAAAGGGAGAGCTGTTACGTGAAGAAATAAAACATAAATTATTAAAAAAGGTGAAAAAAAAGAAGGGAAGAGGATGGTGGGGCTGAGGGGGAGGAGGGTGGAAGGGTGGGACTGGAGGGGGGAGTAGGGAGGGGATTGTGATTGAGATGTAACTTGAAGAAATAAAAAATAAATTATTTAAAAAAGGTGAAATTTTTTAACTCATATAGTAAAAACAATAAGAACAAATATGAAACAATAAAAACCATATATAAAAGATACACAGATAATGTTTAGCCTATTTGTATCAGGCAATCTTGAAGAAGAAAAAAAACTATCTATCTTGGCGTGTCTAAAGTCCTGAACCTAAATATATACTATATTTCCTTTTAAATCCTAAATATCTCAAGTTTAATTGAAATTTTATAGCTATTATGCCTTCAGTCCCATCAAAGACATAAGAAGGGGTAAAGTTATTATTTGAGTGAATAGGAAACATAAGAGGGCAGCTTCCAAAAAGAAATATGCCAGTTTGCTGTCTAGACAGTCCCAAATATCTCTCCATACCATTGGAGCATCATCTTCAGCCTTCTGGCTAAGCATATCTCACAGACATAATTGTGCAGCAGGAAATAAGGATTTTCTCATTCTGTCTCTGCAGAATCAGGGCATCTACTTACCTGCATTTAAGCTTTGGCTCATCTTTGGACTGTATATAGTCTGTTGAGAACAGAGGCGTTTTTGCCCAAAAGGAATTATCTCCTGATGGGAGATTTCTTTTTGATGCTCATTGTCTTCTTCCAAGTCAAATGGAAGCTGTCAGAAGCTGTCTTAAAGTCAAACAATTCTTAAAATAATAATATCTTTAATTTTTCTGTACATCTCTGAGGGTTTTGAAGACATCTATTGATTTATTTATTTATTTTTTTTTTATAAATACTTTATTTTTTTTTTTCTTCAAGTTACATCTCAGTAACAAACCCCTCCCTATTCCCCCTTCCTAACCCGCCCTTCCACCCTCTTCCCTCCAGAGGTTTCCCCTTTCAGTCCAACAGCTGGTTCCTTCTCTTATAACAGTAAGTATTATACAAAACAATAGATATAATTATGCCACATTTATGAGATTAAATTGGCCCAGTATACCTTCCCAATCTATTGATTTATAAATCTATCTTCTATCTATCTATCTATCTATCTATCTATCTATCTATCTATCTATCTATCTTTTAACAAGCAAACTGTATATTTTTATCCATTTATTATCTGTTTAACCTAGTATTTGACATGATCAGAAGCTTGACTGGCCAGCAATCAACCTGTATTACCCAGACTCCTAAATAGATTGCAATAGCAACCTATAAAAGGATTGTACTTTTAAGTGAGTTGTATAGGCACAATACCTTATATAAGAGTAGAAATATATATATATATATATATATATATATATATTATGTGTCAAAATATAGAACTGGTCATCAAAGGTATAGAGAATAAAGGACTGTTTATCTCTAAGTGAGACATCTATATCACACATCCTTTCCCCAACTCACAGGGTTCACTGTGGTAGAAGGCGCGGAAAAATGTAAGAGCCAAAAGGAGAGGATGATTACCAAAAAAGTGCTTTTGGGCCACAGCAGGGCAAAGCATGCATAAGATCTTTGCAAAGATCAAAGCCAGACAAAACCTGTCATGGAGAATGGACTTAGGCTTGAAGTCTCACTCCCAGTTACGGAGTTATTGACAATTTAAAGCTGCTGAGTGAAGGAGAGTCGGCTTTCTGTAAAGGTGTGGCACTTGGCAAGGAGACTAGGCTTCAGCGGAGATGACAAATCCAAGAGTATGTGGGCTGCAGAAACTGTAAAACAAAAAGGCACAAAGTTCAGTGGGAAAGGAAGAGGAGAAGGATTCAGGAGGAATACATGCTGAATATGATAAAAATCCTTTATACAACCTTCTCAATAAGCTATTATAAAATGAAAAAAGAAAAGATTTTTCAAAAGTAATTTTACCAAAAATATGTGTGCCAGGAGGTTTTGGAGTAGTTATCCTCTTTCTGGTTTACTGAGATTCTTAGATTTGTGTTATTGTTTTTGAGAGGTTCTCACTATTTTGACTCTTGTCTCTTCTACATTTTATCAATCTTGATCCTGGTAATCTGACTAAACCCATTTTAGACCCAGTGAACATGTCCTACACATTTCAGATCTCTACAAGCATCCTATATTCTCTATGTTCTCCTCATTGAAATTTCGGGTTTCCCGTTATGAAGTGAGGCCTTAATCCAACCAGAAACTTTAATTTCTGTTTATATACAACTAAAACTACTGTAATAATTAACTGAGATTTTTCTTTTTTATAGGTCCTAATTCCATATGTCAAAATTTTCACATTTTCATCTATATTAGTAAGCTTTCAAAGGATTTTTGGTCTGCATTGAAAAAGTTTTTCCTGTTAACTTTAATATTCAAATTATTGGTCTTTTTTTCTTCATAATTTGTTCTCATTTTTTTAGAGGTTTAAAAAAAACACCCTCCTTGAGATGGCCCAGATACTGGGTTTAGTAAAATAAAAACTTAAAGCAATTATTGCAAATATGTTAAAGGACTTTTGAAAGGGTTTATTTTAAATCTTTATTTATGTGTATGTGTGCATGTGTAGGTGCCCACAGAGACCAGAAGAGGGTGTTGGATCCCCTGAAGTTGCAGCCACAGGCAGTTGTGAGCTTCCTGATGGGGGTTCTAGGAACCAAACTTGGGTCACCTGGAAGAACAGTCCACATTCTTAACCACTGAGCCATCTCTCTGGCTCCAGGGAGGGGGATTTTTAATAATTCAAATGAGAAAGCAGATAGGGAATGTCATCAAAACAAGTGGAACCTATTTAAAAAAAGGGTCAAAAAGGAATTCAGGACTAAAATTTTGATAATTTAAGTGAAGAAATGTGTTTAGTGAGCTGAACTACACAGTAGAAACATAAGAATAAATTTAGAAAAGAAGTCAATAATAATGATGCTATTGGAAGCACACAGAGGAAAAGCAAATGGAAATTAAAAAGAGAGGAACAGCTCTGCTGACATGTGAGTCCCAGAGGAAATTGGAACACACACAATGATATCATACTGAACTCCTGTAAGCAGAAGCCTGATGTGTCTTGGAAATGGTGTCCCTCCTCCGCTGCCCCCACACAGGCCTGTGACTGGAGGGAGGGCTGAGAATCTTCCTGATGGTCAGAGTCTCACCAGGAGCAATGGAGGCCAGAAGACATTCCAATTCAGCAACATCGAAATAACTGAAAAGCAAAGGGAGAACGAAGTCAGCCCAGATCTTAACATTCAGTAGAGATGTTCCTCAGGTAGGACTGCAAAAATAGACGTTATCTGAAAGACAAAAATCACCTGAGCTGAAAGGAATGCTTAAGGATTGGCTTGAGACTGAAGAGAATTCCAGGTCATATAAAAACTGAGAAAAGTTTTTCACAGGAAAAAACCAAAACAAAACAAAACAAAAACAATGAGTAATAAATGTGCTAAATGTGTAGGTCAACATAAAAACTATTTTAGTAATTTTCTAATAGACAGACAGCTTTTTCAAAGCACAGATAATATTATAAGGTCGAGGATTCAATGCATTGAAGAGAAAGGTATAGAGCAGGGGTACAGCAAATGAAACCACTCAAGTGAAATGGCACTTTTGAAATATGCAGTGTTAAGAGTGAAGTGCTCAGTGTGAAGTGATGTAATATCAATTCAAATGCTTCACGAATAAATGTCTGCATTACTACCAGCATATTACAGCTTGAGCATCTTTTATCTTAAGTTCTTGGGATCAGAAATACTTTGGATTTCAAAGTTTTTAGTTTGGAACATTTGCATATGTATGAGATATCTTGTGGTTAGGACCCAAATATAAATATGAAATGGATTTTATTTCATATGTACCTTATAAATAGGGCCTGGAGATAATTTTATATGCTATTTTAGTCCACCTGTGTTTTGACTGCAGCTCAACATATTAAATCAAGTGTGGAACTTTTTATATAGTATATGATGGTTTTACCAAATATGTTGGATTTTGCAGCATTTTGGAGGCTAGATTTTCGGATAATATCAACAACAACAACAACAACAACAATAATGCCTTGCTTTAAAACCCTTAGGACAGTCCTTCTCAATCTGCTGGTCGAGGGTTGCATATCAGATATCCTGTATATCAGATATTTACACTACAATTTATAACAGTAGCAAAATTACAGTTACAATGTAGCAATGGACTAATTCTGTGGTTGGGGGTCACCACGATAGGAGAAGCTGTATTAAAGAGTCACAGCATTAGGAAGGTTGAGAACCATTGCCCTAGAAGAAATGGAGTAGAATGCTCAGAAAAATTCAGTTGACCCAAAATAATGCAAAAAAGGAGTCTGGGAAGAGCTAACATCGGGGGAACAAGTGGAAACAGAGGCAAGATGGTGGATTTAGATCTGACTCTGTGTTGACACTCAATGTCAGTGGACTGTTGTAGTCAGAACAGAGGTCAGACTGCATACAACAGGAACTTATCTCAAAATTACTCAGAAAACATGAACTTTAAATGTACAGAAGCAGAGGGAAGGGAAATCATGAAGTTAGTATTTTGGTTTTCTGTGTTCACCTGCTCTGTCTTACAAAGCTGGGGTACCCAGGGCTGTCTCTTAGAACCCTGACGCCCAGAGCTCTGGTTGCAGAGGCCCCACAGCCAGCGGGTATCCGGTATCCATGCCTGGGGAGGCTGGCTGTGTTCTGTTGAGCACGGGAGACCCCATCCTTTTGTTTAGGGCTTTAGGCCATGCTCTGGGTTCCTGTTCATGTCTCTGAGCCCAGCCTGTGGCCACTGACGGAAGCCAGCTGTTTGCTGAGGTTCCTCAAACACACAGCATTTGCCTTGTTCTTGTTAGTGGAGGGTGTTTTCCAGTGGCCTCTTCCTCCAGCAGGGTTGTGCCAGGTTCTGCTATAATTCTAAGATCAGAAATAAGTATTCTGTAGCCTCAACTCACCTGTGTGGGTTCTTTTATTTCTGGAATTTTAGAGGCTTTAAAAACCTGATTTTTGCCTTTCGCCCTGCTGCTATGGCCTTCTGTTCAGAAGTGGAAGTCTGTGGCATCTGTTTGCTATCTACTGTGCTGGTGCAGAGTTTTACCTTTGTTTCTTGGTGGGAATGAAGGGGACATTTGGCCTGGCTACTGTATGGGGTTCTTCTGATGAATGGTGTGTCCCATGGGGTACAGAGTTGATGGCAGGCCATGGGTAAGGATAGGAGCTAAGTGTCTTCACCTTATGAGTACAAAGTAAAGTGAATCTGTGAGGACAGGTCCACAAAACCCTTCCAACATCTTCCAGCAGTGATTCCAGTTGCTACAGTTCATATGCTATCCACAGTGTCCGGCTGCCTGCATTCCAGCCACCAAAAGAGATTTACACTGCTGGAGAGGAGAATATACAGGTGGGGAAGTGGGTCCTATGTGTGGCCCTGGCATTCATTTGCTATGGGAAGGTAGTTTAGGGGGAAAGTATGTAAAACTATTAAAGTGAGCAAAGAGAATTATGCATCTTGGGACTGTGTGCCCTAAATAAAGCAGAGTTTTCAATGTCTTTGTGAAGTCTGTAAGGGACAGTGAAAGCAGACACTTCTGTTATTTAGTCCTGTGAACACCCCGTTATTCTGAGTAACCACTCGGCATGAGTACTCACTTATCTGGATGAATAAATGCAAGGATCAAAAACAGGATTCTATTGCAATGTCTCACTTCTCATGTCAAATTTTATTAATGTTGATTTTCTGTCTTCTTTTGATTACTTTGGGTAAAGGTTTTTCTTTTCTTTTTTTTCTCCAAAGAACAAACTCTAGCTCATTAACTCTTTGTATTGTCGTTTCACTTCTATTTCAATCATTTCAACCTCGATTTTGACGACTTCTTCCCATCTAATTTGGTGGTGGGGGGGATGTTTGTTATTTGTTCTTATTACTCCAGGGCTTTTAAAAACAGTGTCTTAATTAATTATTTGGAAATTTCATACAATGTATTTTGAATATATTCACTCCTCCACTTCTCCTATTGCCATCCTCCCTTCCCACCCAAGTTTGAAATATCCTCTCCTCCCCATCATTATTTCCCCAATGGAGTCTAATACGTGTTCCATCTACTCTTGGGAGTGGGCTCTGCCCTGGAATGTGATAAACTTACCAGGGATCGCATCATTAAAGAAAACTGATTCTTCCTTTCTCAATAGTCATCAAATGCAAATAGTTGCTCAGCTAGTAGTGGGATTTTGTGTTTACCTTCCCCTTTCTGTGCTAGGATTTTGTCTGGCTGGAGCTTATGCAGGTCTTGTGCATTCTGAGAGAATACTGAGAGTTCATAGATGAATAAGGCCTGTTGTGCTTGGAGCAGACAATTTTTTTGATGTTATCTACTGCTACCTTTGACTGTAACAATGGACATTTAGAAATGTTCCTTCCTATTAGGGCTGCCTTCAGTGTGCCCCATAGATTTTTTTTTTTGTGGTTTCACTTTCATTCAACTCTAGTAAAATTTTATTTCCATCTTGATATCTTTCTTGCCCCAATTGTCTATCATTCAACAGTAAATCACTTAGTTTCCATGAATTTGTATACTTTCTGTAGTTGTATTATTGTTGATATCTAGCTTTATTCATTGTGTTCAGATAGAATGCAGGATGTTTTTTTCAATTTTCTTATAATTGTTAAGACTTGCTTTATGTCCTAATATGTGGTCAATTTTGGAGAAACTTCTATGAGCTTCTGAGAAGAATGTATACTCTTTATTGTTTGGGTAGAAAGTTCTGTTGATATTTTGTTACATATGTTTGATCTGTGATAACACTCTGGGGTTTTGCTGTTTAGTTCTTTTCATCTCAGATGACCTGTCTATTGGTGAGAGTATTATGGAAATCACCCACTGTCACTGTGTTGGGGTCAATCTGTGGCTTTAGATCTGATTCTTTTTTGATAAGGAATTGGGTGTTCCCCGTGTGTTCGCTGTATGTATGTTTAAGTTTGCAACATTAATACCATACCCCCTTCCCCTAAGGCTCAGGGACCATTGCAACAGAGGGATGAGAAAAATAAAAAAAGTCAAAGGTGGTGCATGGCTACAAGGAAACTAGGAAACTGTTTTCTGGTTATGGCAGGGGATTTACATGTGTGAACCCACAGTGGTTGGGATAGCTAGTACACATCCTGAGTAACCTCAAGCCAGACCCCCCCAAAAAATCACACATGGAGAGAGGAGGCGGGTATGAAGCCCCACTTCACTCTGGGGTGCTATTGGCAATCAATAACTGATGAGAGTTAGTTTTCTGTAGCAGTGTAGACCCACATATCTAATGAAGAGCACACATTGAACCTGATGAAAACTAACTAACTAACTAACTCCAACAGAATAGGATTTCAGCATCAGGACTTTGAATTGTAAGAATTTTCAAGAAAACACTAAAGGTCCCCGAGGTTTGATAGACAGCATGCTGGGGAAAGAGAGTCACTGGGGAAATGCTGTGAAGTCAGTTCTCCTTAGCACTGGCCTGACCTGGGCATCTATCAGGGCTGCCCATTGTTCTAGAGCATTCTCTTGTTGTCCTGAGAGGAGGAGCAGCAGGAGGGCTTTGGCCTGCAGCCTGAACCAGAGTGCTGAATTGGGCCTTTTCTCCAGTGATGCAGTAGTCTATGGGTTTTACCAATGAGGTATTGTTTAATTTCTTTTAAGACAAATTTTAGGAAGCTGTTCCCAGCTCAGTCACTAGCTGGGCTTATTTTTTTCCAAAGATTATTTTGCAGATCATGGCTGGGGCATCCTGAATGGCATCCCAGGGAGCTTTGTCACTGTTCTGGGTTTAGCCATCCTTCCCACAGGGCTGGGAGAGACAATTTAGGGCAGTTGGAAGGGAGGCTCAGTTGGATCTGCAGGACAGCAGGCTTTGCCAGATGTCTTCCTGCCTGGCTCAGCAGGAGGTCTGATCCTGAATGAGATGGGGCTGTGGCCAAATCATTACCCCATCTTCTTCAGCTTCTGAATCCAAGGCAGGACAGAGGCTGGGGAGCTGCACCTGCCAAATGCTTGTCCTATACTGCTCTGGCCACACTCCTCAATGAAGCCTTTTGGGCTACATAGTGGTCAGCATAACTGTGGCTTTTCTTACTGCTAACAATTTCTTCTGAGACCTGTGTTGTCTCTGTTCTTCTCCACTGAAGCTCTTCCTGAGCACTCTTTTCTGGAAGCCCAACTTAGTCTGAGGCTTGGGATTTGGTTCTCTTATCTTTCTCCTTTGGAGCTCACACACAGCTAGAGCCTCAGCTATAAATTGAGAGTATCCTACCACCTGTCCCTGTTCCTAGGCTGGTGATGGCTGCAACAAAGGTAGCCCGGGTTATACTGGCTGCAGAAGGATGGAGGCTGGGTCTGGGATGGAATTTCAGAGCCTATTTGTAAATTTCTGATGGGCTACATGATAAGGGGCTTAGATGTGTTGACTGAATAGTCTCCCTGGCAAGTGTAGTTGTTCTCTGTTATCTGAGGGAGATTAGTTCTGGGACCTCAAGCCTCAGGAATATCAACCTCTGTAAATGCTCAGGCATCATCAAGTTTGCATCAAAGTGCTCTGGTTAGTTTGTTTGTTTGTCATCTTGAAATATATTAGAGTCACCTAGGGAGAGGAAACCTCAATTGAGAAACGCCTCCATCAGACTGGCCTGTGGACATGTCCATGGGAGTATGTTCTGGATTAATGGCTGATGTAGTGCGGTGGGGACTGCCATCTTGGGCAAATGGTCCTGGATTGAAGAAGAAAACAAGTGACCAAGTCATGGGAAGCAAACTAAGTAAACCATCCTCCATGGTCTCTTCTTTAGTTTCTGCTTCCAGCTTCCTGCCTTGGTTTCCCTTGAAGATTGATAGTAATCTGCAAGCCAAATAAACCCTTTCCTCTCTTGAGTTCATTTCAGTCAGTGCTTTATTTCACAGCAAACGAGAGCAACCTAAACATATCCTTCTCCAGTAGACTTTAACTACTCTATGTGACTGTTAATATCCAATTCAGTGTAAACACTGTATAAATAGTGGTTATACAGCTTTATACAGGAAAGAGAGACAAGGATAGAAAGTCTGCATATGTTCAGTAAACACACAGTCTTTTCGGACCCATAGTGGGCTGACCATGTATGGCACACAGGGAGACAAGGCTGACTTGTGCCAATAAGCAGCTAATGGCTGATTTGCCTCCATTATGTTGAGTTAGCCAGAGAGTCTCTGAAGCATGGGTTGATTACATTTGCAAACATGTGTCACACTGGCTTTGATCCAAGGATAGAGTGCATTCGCTCTGGCCTTCATCAGCTCACTAAAGTTCATGTTGTAGGAAAATCAAAGGTGACAAACCTATGCTACAATCACAACACAAAGGAGGCCATATTGGCAGCTGATATTGTTTCCTGGGAGGGTAAGGCCCTGCTTTTCTGCATCTGAGCTTGGTCCTGCAAAAAAAAAAAAAGGTGGTTTAAAGCACACCCAAGCAACTTCTTGAGGGTTCACAGTGCAGAGGCATCAGAGGTTCGGTAGGAAGAGTCCCCGCTCAACCCTCAGACATTTTGTTCTGTTTCTCTCCCATGAACCCATCTCCTTATTCACATCTGCAGATTATTTTCTTTAAATGTTCTTTCTTGTTAATTGCCCAGAGATTATTTAATTATATACAACATGCCCTAATAAATGGCTGTCTACGTTTTGCATCCTGCATTATGAACCAAGTCTGGGGTGGTGGAGACAACAGTGGAGCGCTGCTCAAGGGAGTTGAGCTGCCCTCAGGCACAGGGCACTAGGAAGCCTCAGCCCACCGAGCTTCCGCTCCCTTCTGGTTAGAGGTTAAATCTCTGGTGGGTCACTGGATGGCCGTGGCTCTGGTTGGTACTCCAGCTGCACTCGAGTGATGGGGAGTTTATACTTCAGATCCCACAAAGTCTGATGGGGATTTTGTACCTCTCCCCATTCCCTCTGGTCCAGCTGTCTGGTCAGGCCCCTTACTTCCTTGGTCTGTGACCTTGGAAATCTCTCTGTGCCTCCATGTCCTCATCTACCTATGGTGACAGTGGTTAGGGCTGTTCACGGCATGAAATGCCATGGTGCATGTGGGGTTCTTCCCTGGCACAGTGTGTCCCTGGCCACACATTACTCACTCTATCTGTATCTTCTATTGCTACAGAAGGAGTGTTGGTGTCTCCCAAACTTCTTAACTTTAAATCCAGTGGGATGATAATTAGGAGATGGTGCCTTTAGGAATTGTTAACTCACAAACATGAGGCTATTGAGAATAGAATTTGTACCCTTATAAAAGAAGACCCCAGATAAATTTCCTGCCCCTTCCATTGAGGGAGGACACAGTAGAAATATAGCCATCTGTGCTCACCAAACCTCAGATCTACTGATGCATGATCTTGGACTTTTCAACCTCCAGAACTGTGAGAAATAAAATGTTGGCTGTGTACCAGCCACTCAGTATCCAGTGCACAGTTTTTTGTTGTCATCCAGATGAATCATGACAAGGCCTGACAAGTGTCCTGTGAGGTGGGCAAAATGGGTGTCCTCTCTCTCTCTCTCTCTCTCTCTCTCTCTCTCTCACAGAAGAGCTAGTTGAGACTCAGAAATAAAGTGACTTGTCAAAATTAATAGAGGTCCGGAACCTCTCCTATCAATAGAGACAAACCAATTGTGTCACACCTATAGACTAACATTCCTTGCACTATTATGCAAGAACTTGACTAACCCTGACAGTGTGCTCAGTGGAGCTATGGTCAAGTGTGAGGATACTATGGCTTCCCATTGAGCATGCCCACCTTTCCCAACACTGAGTGTGCCCACCAGCTGTGGGGCTTTAGGCAGGTCTCCTCAGGATCCTGGCTGAGGAACTGTTTCAAGGGATCTTTCTTGGCTTAGAAGAAGGGAGGGGTGGCCAGCTCTGCTGGGAAAAGGGGGGCCAGTATTGAGGACAACAAATTAAACCTAATTCAATCTATGGAAATATTTGATTACACCAATGCAATTTATTATGCAAAGTTGCCCTTTCCGACCAATGGAAGCTGCTTGGAAAAGTGGAATGGGAACAGAAGGTCTTTCAGCAGGCAAACAAACCCAGCAGGGGGCCAACTCACAGCAGCACACACCACAGCCATAGGCAGACTAGGGGACAGTGCTACCCTGGAAGTCAGAACACAGTGGCAGTCTGACCCAGTATGTGACCTTAGCATGTCCTTCCCCATCCCTATGTCAGCCTATTCAGCTTCCCTAAGAAGAAAGATCCTTCCAATTAACCCAAAATTCTAACACATACAAGTATTTCACATCTCAAATCTCCTCTGGTTCTTAGAACAAGAGATTTGAAAAAATTCTGTATTTGAAAAGATCTTTACACTAGGCTTGCATTTGTGGTTTTAAAGGTTTTTCATGTCTCCACTCCTGACAGATCCTCACAGCAGGTTTGAGGAATTAGAAAGCAGTAGCAGTGGCACAAACTGGTTCTTGAAAAGACATCCTGTCCTGCCCAAGTCATCCAGAGGTGCAGCTGACACTTGAACCCAGCCCTTCAGCTCTGATGCTGAGCACCTCTCGGCTTGCTTGGTTCTGTGTCATTGTCCTTCAGGGACTACCCTTCAGCACTGAGACTCCTGGGACTCTATGGTTTCATCTCTTATGGGGCAGGAAGAGAGAAGTGTCCCTTTCTGGGAGCAACAGGTTAGATCTAGAAGAGTGCCAGCTTAGAAGCAGGAAACCCAGAGCCTTGTTGGAAGCCTGTCATTCACTCATTAGGAGACCCAAGGTATTTCAAATATCCCTCAGGAGCTGGGAATGGTGATGCATGCCTGCATTTTTTTTTTTTGATTGCTAGTAATGTATCACAAAGAATACATATTTAAAACAATAATTTGGCACATATAATTTTTCCATTAATGAAAAGCAAGAGCAGACTTGCATACAAATGAGAATGCATGTGGTACTTACAACATTCAGTCTTGGCTGGATGCTGGATGCTGGAGGGAGGGGGCACCATCAGCACATTTCAAAGCCAGTTGGTATCTTTACATATGATGGCTGGTGTTGAGGACACTGCTTTGCATAGTTATATAGTACAACATGGCGGGCATGTTTAGGCCATTTCAGACATACTTGGAAATTCTTCCCTAATCCTTGACTAAAATTAATTTATTTTTAATGAATCTCAAGTAATCAACTCAAGGAGCCGCTGTTCTTTTAATGCTGGGGATGGAACCTAGGGCCTTGCACATGTGAGCCAATTGCTCTACCATTGAGCTATATTCTCAGTCCGTTAAGAGGACTGAGATAAATAAATAAATAAACAAATAAATAGGGATTTAAAAAAAATCAAACATTCTAATACAATCCAACACAAAGATGCACTAATTTGATACTTCTACACTCTGAGTAGTGGCAGAAGGAAAATACCAAGAGTCCTTTCCTTTGCAATTAAGCAATTTCTGTAAGAGCAGGAACCTTAGCATGTACAGTAGAACACTTCAGTTTGTTGCGTATGCAGTGGTCTCCCATCTGAGTGCTTCAGACACATTCACTCATTGCATTTCATGGTGTCATGGCATGGGTAGCACAGTGTACATGTATGTACTCAGAACCAAGGTCGCACTGATCTCCTCTATTACAACGTGGGCAAATGCTGCTACACACACACTGGACTCGTGTTTGGTTTTTGAATTAAGTTTTGGTTGGTGTGCATTCAGAGGTCTTGTACCGTCGCCAGGTTTTTTTGTAGCTTCACCTTCAGGTGTGCTGTGATCCACTGTTAACGGGGCTATGGACCAACAATCACGGTTGGAAAATGGCCACGCACAGGGTGAGCTGGGTAGGAAGGACCCTCCAGAGTCAAGTCAGGAAGCCACTGGCAAGCGTGTCATGCCACTGCTGCTAGGGTGTGCGCCACCACGCCTAGCTAATTTCTATTTATTTATTTATGAATTTCTTTTCTTTTTTTTTTTGACATTGGTCATTTTTTTTTTATTTTTTTGCAGTAAACATTTGAGTTAGTCTGTGCTCTGCCAATAGCTTATAAAGTAGTTGTTTATGTAATCTTACAACATGGAGTAGAAATAAGCATTTCTCCTTTCTCAAGAGTGTCTTAAAAATATTTAAGAAACTGAGTTCCCCAATAGAAAATCAGAATTGCACTCTAAAACCCACAGAATTTTTTTTTTTACTTTATTTTTTATTTCTTCAAGTTACATCTCAATTGAAATCCCCTCCCTACCCCGCCTCCAGTCCCACCCTCCCACCCTCTTCCGCCTCAACCCACCCCTCCCCTTCCTTTTTTTTTAAGTTTAAGATATATCTTTTCCCCCCAACAGCTCCCCCTTTCAGTCCAACAAATGGCTCTTACTCTTATAATATTAAATACAATACAAAACAACAGAGGTAATTAGGCCAAAATTATGAGAGTTATATGGCTTGGCATACAATCCCAATGTCCAGTCTATATGTATTTGGCACCTGACTTCAACATTCTACTGTCGATCTATCTCCATGAGTTTAAAGTTCTATATCCAACTCAACTTTCATCCCAATTTAAAAAGCATCTTCTTAGAACACCCTCTTGATTCCCAAACAACTCAAAATTTAACTATGAGACTCTAGCTATCTATTCTTCAACCACCTCAGAGACCTGAGAGGGATAAATATATCTGATTATATAGGAAGTGCAAGGCTGCAGCTTCCCAATCTAAGAAATGACATACCAGTGGCTGCCTGGACAGCTCCCATTTTCTCTCCATACATTACAGCATCAATCTTCAGTCATTTGGCCCCATTTCTCTGACAGACATTGATTGTAGAGCAGGGGTTATGAAGGACTCTCCTACCCTGTCTTGGCAGAGCTAGGCTGTCGACTTACCTGCTTCCAAGTTTTGTCCTTTTTGGACAGCAGTCTGTCTACAGTTGAAGCAAGGGGTTTTTCCTACCCTGTCTTGGCAGAGTTAGGCTGTCGATTTCCCCGTTACCAAGTTTTGTCCTTTTTGGACAGCAGTCTGTCTGCAGTTGGTGCAAGGGGTTTTTTCATGCCAAGAGAAAGGCTTGCCACCAATTCAACCATCTTACAGTGGAGGTTCTTCGATGCTTATCCTCTACTTGGAGTAGAATAGGGTTGCCGTCAGGCGCTGATATGTCTTGATATAAAAAAAAATCTTGATTTAAGATAACATCTTTGAATGCCATATTCTGCAGATCTCAAGGGGTTTTTGAAGATGCCCTATCCATCTCTTGTATTTAGATAAGCAAATGTTGCTTGTCTCTTAGCAACTTGATTACTGGGTAGTTTAGAGAATATCTGTGATAGACTGTCATAGTAGCCAACAAAGAGACATGTTTGCATGACTAGGAGTTTGTTTTAACTATCCTAGACCGTTTTAGACGGTTGGTATCAAGAGGTCAGAGCTTCACATTTTATTTTTAAGTATCTCTAGGTATGATACCATTGGGAAGCATTACCTTTAAATTTGTATCAATATACAAAGATCTATTCAATTGTGGTTAAATATACTCTAATTATGTATCAATATACCAAGATCAATGCCTATGTAGCCCAATATAATCTTAATATTACATCCATATGGAAGGGTCAATACCATTGTGGCCAACTATAATCTTAATTTTGTATCAATATACAAAGATCAATACCGGTGTAATCCAATACAATCTTATTTTTGCACAATAAACAATGGTCAATACCACTTTAGCCAAATAAACTACTAATTTTGTATCAATATACAAAGGTATAAGGGCATATTCAATAATCTGCCCCTTCTTCCTGGACCTTCCTGTGCTATGTCTATATCTCATTTTTCTCAAGCCCATGCACTCCTACATAGGAGAGGAAGAAGGATACAGAAAAGGAAAAGTAGGAATTCCCTGGGGCTACCCTCCAAAACCCATTAAGACAGGACCATTTATCAGCTTGTAGACTCTTCCCCTACATAACAGAGTTTTCAGTTATCCTTCAAATAACCAAAAAGATGGGCAGAGAAACACCCTCCCCACCCTCTGGGTATGGGACGTCGCTCTCTTAAAGTGACTTCCTGCTGATTTGGGTCGTAGTAGACCTGTTTGGGGCCCCAACCCAAATGGGAAAAATGATTAAAAATGTTAGTACAATCCTTTTATGTTCAGTCCTTCTGTTCTCAGCTGTTTAGATGACCTAAGGGGTTTGTAGGCAGAAGCTGGTCTTGCAGGCTTCACTGAGGTTCCGGCCGGGGCACTGTGTAGAGCTGAACGGTCCCAGCGACACTGGATTGCAGTGGTGGTTGCAGGCCCCCGATGGAGACAGCTATTGAGGAAGTCTGCCAGGCAGAATCAACTGTGTCACTCATCCTCCTTGGTGCCTGATTCTGCTCTCTGCTGAGGATTCCGCTGTCCGCTGTCCCCGGGCTCCCCTAATGGACACTTCGATTCTTCTGGAACGATAAGAGCAGAGCCCTGCCCCAATCCCAACCCTAGGACAATTGCCCACTTTTTTTTTTTTTTCTGGGGGGGGGGGGGGGGGGGGG
>CAJQZJ010030877.1:0-16449 GCA_907164525.1 Lophiomys imhausi
TGAATTTAGTAATAAATAAGTGTTAAATAATAACTTAAAAGTTCAGTAGCATCTGACTAAGGTAATAATGACTGCTCTGTTGAAAGAATATCCCACAATACATAGGAAGAATAAACTGATGAGACCTACTGTATAATATGATGACTATAATTAATAGCAATGCATAGTAGACTTGGAAGTTGTTAAATGAGTGGATTTGCAGTACTTTCAACAACAACAAAAATAAAAATGCATAAGCTAATTATTTCAATTTAGGTATCCCACAACTTATGCCTATATTGAAACAGCACTTTATATACTATGAATATATGTGATTTTTATTTGTCAATTAAAGAAGGCAATATGAAGGGGCTGGATAAATGATTCAGCAGTTAAAAGTACTTGCTGTTCTGTCAGAGGACCGGGATTGGGTTTCTAGCCCCCACCCTTCTGTAACTCCAGTTCCTGGGAATCAGATGCCCTCTCCTGGCTTCTGTGGGCACTGTAAGCATATGGTATGTGGGCATAAACAGAGATAAACCATCATATACAGAAAGAAAAAATAAGTAAATCTTGTTTTAAAAGGTAATACATGATGTTTCCTTATCAAAAATCATCCATATTGCTATAATTTGTTTAGATCAGGACATCCAATGACCAAATCTGTCATAACTCACAAGACAGATAAATGATTGACTTTTAGAGTTGGAAGGAAGTGCAGAGGTCACATAATGTGAAAAAGTATGGAGGGTGGGTAGCTGTAAAAAACAAACAGCATGGAGAATCCTATTCTGTCCCTCCCTGTGCCACACATACAGTCTTTGGTTAATAGATTTTGTTTGGTTAGTAAAATGAGAGATTTGGTGTAAATGACTTCGAGTTAGAGAACAAATAAAAAACATTTTTACAGTGATGTGAGAAAGAAAGAGTTGAGTTGCAGAGCATATAGAAGGATTCTGAGAGGTAAAGTGGAGAAAGAGAGAAGGAATATGTTACTGAGCAAAAGAAGCTAAATGGGAAGGACTGGGGAAAGGACTTTTGATGCATTGTGAGTCTCTCCATAAACCTCTCCAACATATTTTGGAACTAGAATATTGCACATGTGGGGAACAGGGGAGGGTCAGATTGAAGAGTGTAGTTAGCTGCCTCTAGGAGCTCTGACAGACAAAACAGACCCAGGATCTCAGTTACATGGGCGTCACTTAAGATCCCTTTAACTTCTTTGTTTTGGGGACATAATCGAGTGTGAGCGCAATGGTCTCTGTGGAGTCTCAGTATCCATATAAAAAGCTAGGAGTGGTAGTTTTACTTAGAAATGGCCCTCACATGCTCATAGACTTGAATGTTTGGTTGGCACTATATGAAAGGGTTAAGAAGTGTGGCCTTGTTGGAGGAAGTGTGTTACGGAGTGCAAACAAGGGGTTTTCAGGATTCATAAAGCCTGTTCCAAGTCCAGAGTCTCTCTCTTCCTGCTGCCTGTGGATCCGGATGTGGAACTCTCAGCTGCCATATTGACCTGTGCTCTACCATGCTCCTAGCCACGAGGATACTGGACTAAACCTCTGAAACTGTAAACAAACTCCAATTAAATGCTTCCCTTTATAGGAGCTTCCATGGTCATGGTGTCTCTTCAAAGCATAGAAACCCTAAGTAAGATACTGGGCATAGAGACATGCACGTTTAAACTCAGAGACACGAGGAGAGGAGGACCCTCCAGGCTCACTGTCCAGCTAACCTAGCCTAGTGGGTGGGCCCTGGCTCCCAGCTAGAGCCCCTGTCTCTCTCTACTACCTCTGTCTCTCTCTCTACCTCTGTAGAGGTAGAGAGCCACTGAGAAATGCCATTTGAAGCACACACACACACACACACACACACACACACACACTGGATTCCTTGTTCCTTTAGATCTGTCTGTGAAAGCTCTCCTTGCTTCACAGCTTTTACACTTGGTGATAACTTGTTTCGTTCTAAATTCTCTAACTCAGAATTTTTGATAAGCCACTTAGAACCTGATTTATGTGTATCTCTATGCTATAGAGAGAGAGAACGGATTTGCCAAAAAGAAAAATGAATAGCACAAATAAGACCATAAAAGCAGCACTTGAAATGCTTGAAAGAGTAGCTTTCAAAACCCTAAATTATGCCAGAACACAATTCACCCAACTGTCCTGCATAAATATATTAAAATCATGACTGATCATCTAGAAGGATGGCTCTGTATATTTTCCCTAATATTTCAGAGAGTTGGAAGGCATTTCCTTTTTAATGTGTGAATTATAACATGGGCTAGGGAAATTGACTAATAATACGTTAGGATGATTAGATGAATTAGTAAATTAACCGAAGCTGTTACTGTATGTTTGTAAGCTTCTGACATGGAACTTTTTAATTGATTCCTCACAGGGTACTTATTAAAAGTGGTAAGATGGCTACTTGACTGCTTATGTAAATGCATATGTATATATATTTTAAAACTAACATTAAAAATAAAAGCATCTAGTTAGCATCCACGTTGGTTGTGACGAACATTCTCAAAACATGGAAGTTCAGGTTGGAGCTTAAAGATATTTGGTGCCTCTGGCTCTTCCTGGTCAGCCCCTCTCCTCACAGCCTCAGTCCCATCCATCACAATAGTGGGTCCTGTTTGACAGCCACGACTGCTGCTGCATACCCTGTCTTTTGAAGCTCATTTTTCTTCATTCTTTGCCTGGCTCCTATTCTAGTGCTATGTCTTATCTGAAGGCTCATTTCTTCATTTCCCTCATAATGCGCTGACTACATCAAGGTTTCATGGATTGTCTTGCAGAGAAAGGGAATGGGAGGGAATGTTGCCTGAGCTGTGTTCAAATTCTTATGCTCTTTTTAGTAGCAACTAAAGATAGTTACTTGTCCAGAGTTTCCTCCTGTTTAACACTCTGAAAGTGATTTCCACCTTGTATGGTTGTGGGAATTCTAGCTTCTGTAGGTATAGGCTGTCATAAGTGGCTAAAAATGATTGTCTCTGTTGTCCCTTTTTTTTTAAACCTTTTTAACTCATCCTCTGGATATTATTCTAATAGTTTGTCTTCAGTTTGTCATGTGTGTGTATTTGTGTATGTGTGTACATACATGTGGAGGCTAGAGGTCACCACTGGATATTATCCTCTGTCATTCTCCAGTTTACTTTTTGTTAATTAAATGTGTTCTTAGACAATTTCCCACATGTACACAATGCATACTGTCCACTCTCACTCCTGCTGGCTTCCATCTCAATACCACTCTGTTCACCTCCTCCCAAAATTTCACGCTCAATCTCATGTCCGGTTGTTTGTTTGTTGTTTTTTTGTGGTTCACTGAGTTTAATCAAGGCAGTCTTTGTGCCAGTCTTGGATCTCTCTGGTGGGTCTCCATGTAGGCCCAGGTAGGGACTTCATTTGTTGCTGTTTAACTAAAATGACATAGTTTCAAACTTCTTCCTGAATATCTGTGCCTATATCCAAAGACAAAAGATGTTCACAGACTTACTCAGAGAAGCCCCTCCTGTCAATAAATGGTAATAAATACAGGGTCACAGCTTTCCAAGTTGCTGAGGATAAGTGGCAGTTGTGGGCCCTGCCCCAAACAACTGTCCATGGCTGGGCATACTGTACCATAACTTTTGAGAGAGGGTCTCAAAAATGGAGCTCACTGATTGGAGAACTGGCTGGTTAGTGAGCCTCCTGGGATCCCTCTCTCTTTGCCTTCCCAGTGTGAGGGATGCAGGTACATGCCACCATTACAAAGCTTTTCTGTAGATGCTGGAAACCCAAACTCTGGTTCTCACACTTGTTTGATTGGCATTTTACCAACTAAACCAAAAGCTTGGGTCCTGAGTTCCCTCAACTTCTTCCTGGTGATTTTGCTTTTATTTACCAAACTCTTGTTCTTTGAAGGAGAGCTATACCCTTTACTTGTTTACAGTAGCAGACAATGAGTCTCTCTTTTGATCCTCATCATAAGAATTTTGAGTAGTTGGGAGCACCAAAGATGGATGTCTCAGTGCTGCTCTGAAGTCTTTGTGCTGTTTTCTCTGGGGCTTTTGTTCTCAGTCCTTGAGAATTCTGGGCTGACAATTTCCATCCTCTTTCCAGCATCTGTTGGCATCTTCAGTGTGTTTGTGATCCAGGTTGATGAGATATCTAATGGCCTGCGCACAAGCTGACATCTGTCTGTATTCCGCTTTACTAATCCCATTTATGGGGACAAATTTGGGACCTTTGAATTACTTGGAACTGTCTTTCTGGAAATTTGTCTTTAGAACTGACTCTGCCCACAGCCTTGCATCACTCTTTTCTCAAACCTTTATTTCCACAAACCTCTTCTGCTTCATCACACATTCCCAATTGTTTCTACACTTTCAGTCCATTGTAGATCTCCTACTTCATTCCTCCTTTAACCAGCCACTCAGTTATCTATTTTCCAACATTGCATTTACCAAGTGTCTTTGGTATGTCCTCTACCAATCAGTCCTTTTTTGACACTCCCATCAATAATTTCCTTTCCTTTGTATTCACCAGTCAAATAGCTGTTGTATTTACTTGCTCCCCAGTTCTTAGTCTTCGGACTTTCCTCACCCTAGAGAATGCCCTGGTGCTACCCTGCCTGAGCCAGGACTTTAGTGTAAATCTAATTACTCATCCAGCCTTCTTTCTCTGAACTTCCCTGTCTTTAAACGCACATGCTCCCCATATTCTGCTCTTTATCAGTGAGTGGCTCCCTACCAAAACACCAAGCTATCAGGAACTCTGAATAGCCTTCATTGTTCCTCCTGTCAGGAAACAAGATGAATGCTGTGTGTTCAAATGTGTTAATTCATATAAATTTCCATTTACACATTGAAATTTAATTGCCCTTGTGAAAGTAAACATGAAGACAAGATCTTTGAATGCAATCAAGCTACAAGGACAGAGCTCTTTTGAGTGGGACAAGTGTCACTATACAGGAGCTGAAAGCAACTAGTAGGCTCCATTTTGTCCTTTGTCTCCCACCATTAAGCCTAGCAATAAATTACTGTGTTAGAAGTTGGAATCAGACCTCATTAGATACTGAATCAGGTTGCAGCTTGATCTTGTGCATCTCAGCTTCCAGAACTTTGAGGAATAATTTTTTGTTATTAAGTTTCTCAGTCTCAGTTACGTTGTTTTGGCATTACCATTCAACTAAGGCAATATAGAAGGTAGACTTTGTTTCCACAACTATCTTCATATTCTAATTCTGTGTTTTCTGATTTCCAACTTGAGTCTTAGATGATGTGCTCCTTCAAACTTTCATTTATCCTTTTCAATAAACTCCTACCCTTTGCCAGCAAGCATCCTATAAAGCTATTACTGAAACTTACACACCGATTTCATTAACTTTAATCAATTTCTAAAGATTTATTCTTATTATTTTTAATTATGTGTATGTATATATGTTTGCATGTGGATTTGTATATGCCAGTGCATGACATGAAGGAGAGCAGAGACATTGCATCCTTTGGAGCTAGAAGTACAGGCAACTGTTTGTGATTTGCCTGATGTGGGAGCTGGGAATTGAACTCAGGTCTCCTGGAAAAGCAGCACATACTTCTAAACACCAAGCTATCTCTCCAGTCCCAATATTCAGTAATCTTAAGGAAGATATTTTCACCCATTGTCACCACTATCTAGCTTCCTTTTCCAGGTGCACAGTTAGGAACTCTTCAATATGTATCAAAACTCCTAGAACACCAGATTGCCAACCCCCAGTGGTGGGTCAGGCTTCTTGGTACTGGAGATAATTGGTGACCTCTTGTATTTATTCATACTAAGTCTACCATTTGTCTAGAATTTAGTCAATAGCTTTGGCACAAATATAAAATAAAAATTCCTGGGCTTCCCCCATATTTTTCCAGTCTTGATCTTCCAGCTCTTCAGTTCTATATTCCTGTCATCTGACCTCTGACACTGGCTCCCTGTCAGAACTTACCATTGCCATCTGATGACAGATTCACATTTTCCAACGTACCTTTGTAATAGGCCTCAGTCACTCTCATAGTTGCTCATGCTGCAACTCTCCTGGGCTGGGTAGCCAGGCTGGATCTACTTTAACCTACTCTATAGTTTGGGATCTTATGGTCTTTGTTCTCTTGGTTTTCCTGAAAATTCCTCTCCTGCTGCTTTTGTACTCCTCCAACCACTTTTAAGTGTCCTGTGAAATCTTTTCTTTCTCCTCTTCTCACTTTTTATGCTTCTCTTGGCAGCACTTATCAACTCCGTTGGCTTTAACATCAACTCTGCATTGCCAACTTCCAAATTTATAATTCCAGTTTTGAACCTTTCCCAAGTTTTGCATATGTAATAGAAACTGCCCACTGGACAGCTTCTCTGTTTGGACCCCACAGTCAACACATTTAGAAGCAAGTTTATCTTTTCTGGCCTCTGACTTATATCTTTTATGTTCTCTACCTTAGATATTGTCATCTGTAAATCAGCACCCATAGGAACAGGGTGTGCCTCTTGCATACATATACATCTTTACTTGTATATGTGTTTATATCAATTTCTTCTGATTGGCTCCTGAACTTTCTTTTAACTGAACGTTTCCAGAAATATTGCTATTGTTCGCCTCTGATATTCAATGAACTTATTTCCAACATCAATTCAGATTTCATCTTCTAGTAGATAAGTTTGTTTGTGCTACTCCTTAACTCTGAAATCTTTCCTGGATTATGTTTTCTACAAATGAAATTTCAACTTGTTAATGTGGCCCACAAGATTCTCCAGAGGCTGATTGTATCTCAGTTTTTGTCTTAAGTTAAATGTGATTCTGAGACCCAGGCTCTTTCCATCTTGTGGCTCTTCCATCTTATGGAGCTCACAGTGTTTCATTAGGTTTGAGGGGAAGGTGAGAGACCTAACTGGAAAGTCCCATGAAGAGGGTTTTATGGCACATGTTATTACCCCCGACTACCCAGTGGTTACAACTCAGGTCTCTGGTTGAAACTAAGGACAACAGATGTTGCAAACTTTAGCCTAGCTGTGTCATGGAAGAAAACAAAAATGATTTGGTGGATCAGTGGTGAACAGTTCCCACACTGGTGGCTAGTCTACATATTTGTGAAAAGAATGAATGAACTATTACAAAAGAGGCAGTTACTGCAGCCATACTCTAACAGTGCAGCAGTCTTTTAGGTTCTTCACCAGCTTTGGACGTTGTATTTTGAGAATATTGACAGCATATCTTCAGGTTTGGTTAGGATACTGACAGTGTTGTTTAACCAAGTGTTTTCATCTGTAACATTTGTTATCTATGACTCTTAAGGACATTATACATTTTTAGAGAATTGTCCAGTATCCTGAGTAGACTAATAGTGTAATGAACATCATTTCATGTATGTTCCCTACAACGACTTTAAATATCATTCAGTATGACTTTATAATGTAGCCAGACTCCAAGGCCGTTACTTCAACTTTGTTCAGTTAACAGTGTTTTGAGAATGTAGATCCTGTGAAAAATTCAGTCACACTCTACGACTAGAAGGAGTATTGGAATATGTAAAGTCTGACTCTAGATTCTTTCCTGACTAGGAATAATTGATAGGACATTGCAGCTAAAATTGTTTACACCTTCAGAGTTACTGGCTTTAAATGGATTGGGTTCTTAGTCTTCTTGCAAATTTAGCATTCCTATCCAGGATCTGTTGCAAAATGCTGGTTTATAGTGGCTCATTTTTCTTTTTGGAAGCTGCTCTCCTGTACTTCCTACTCACTCAAATAGTAACTTTATCCCTTCTTATGTCTTTTATGGGGTTGAAAACATATTAGATATAAAATTTCAATTGAACTTGAGTTGTTTAGGATTTAAAGATATTTTCAAATCTAAATCAAATATTTATGTCTATAAATATAGGATACTATAGAAAATATTTAGGTTCAGAACTGTAAACACACCAAGATAGATAGATGGTTTTTTTTCTTCTTCAAAATTGCATGATACAAATAGGCTATGTGAGCAACTTTTATATATGGTTTTCTAGTTTCCTATTTGTTCTTACTGTTTTTATTATATGAGTTAAAAATATTAGCCTCTTTATTAGACAAAAGGAAGGAATTGATGGGGTGATGTTATGCCTTCTAAATGTTAATTAATCTTCTCCTAGAAGCCTGCTTGCTGTACACCAAGTGAAGCTATGCTATCTTTCTTGTTAACCATTTTCTCTGATTGGGCAAAGACAGAGATAGGTGGGACTAAGGTGAGCAGGCTTCTGAAGCAGAGTGTATCTTAGGAAGAAGAAGCCTTTGGTAGAAGAAGAAGTCTCCAGAAGAAAGAAGAGCAGCCTCCAGTAGAAGAAGAAAAAGCCAGGAGCAGGAAGGAGCATACACGCCATGGGTTAGAGAAAAGAATGTCATTCCACATGGCCTGAAACATTGGCATAGTGTGGAGAATAACAGCCCAGGGGAATGTATGTATATTATATGGGGTTTTATTCAGTGATAGAATTATGACCTAGCTTAGATGGGCTAAGATTGCACAATTTAGGCCAAGGCTTATTAAAGTCTGTCAGGTGTCGCTGTGTGTTCATTTATAATGGTGGGTCAAGGATTAACACTGCTGACCAATTAACTATTAATATAAATAGTGTTAAATAATTTAATTAGCCATTTTCTACAGTATAGAATACCATAGCATGGTATTCTATGGTTAGTTTGCAATTTCTAAGTGAGTTGGTATAAATTAAATTGAGTTTGTTCTTAGAAGGATGTTAATAATCATCCCAAAAACCCAAAGGAAGGGGCTATCTAAAGTCATGTAAAGTTTGCTTTATTACTGTATCTATGACCAGGCAGAATCACAACAGTTACTAGGTCCATTTGCAAAAGCTGCTCCCTCCATCAGCAGCATTTTTTCCATATCATCTGTCTGTCATGCTGCTAACTGGTCCACTGCTGAGAGTAGCCAGTGGTTTGTCATCTTAATAGTGTCACTCCTTGGGGTGCTGCTGTGGTATTAGAGTAGCTGCTCAATTACTGGTAGAAATATTGGGGGTAGGCTGCTAAGGACATGCTTAGGGACTATGGGAAAAGGGCTGGATTAAAGGAAAGGTATACATTTCTCAGTGTGGTACAGATGGCTTTGTCTGTGCCAAAATTTAGTTATTTTCTTATCATCCTAACCAGCATCAGTAAGTGTAGCCTGATTTCTTTCTTTCTATCTTCTTTTCTTTCTTTTTTCATTTATTTATTTGTTGATTTATTTATTGTTTCAGTCAAAACTTATGGAATGATCAAAGCCATCATAGAATTCACATTGTTCCAGAAATTAATGCCATTGGATTTATATACTTAATGCAATTTCTCTGTGATGACTCTCCAAATAGAGGGGACTTGACAAACACACCTGTAATTGAGAACCTCAGAACCTTATCTGTCATTTGGTCCATGTGCTACATTGATCAAATTCCTTAATCTTGCTCATCCTGATTTGTTACTTATGAAATGGAAACAACTCGACTGTTTATTTATTGAAGATTTACTATATGTTGGATAGTCTCATTGGACTGGGGAAGTGGGCTGCAAACAACATAAATCCGTACATTCAAGTAGAGAAAACAAACCAAAGATTCATCAGATGAAATTGTTACTGAGCTCTCGATCTGGCCTCCCTATGGCTTCTCAGTCCTTGTAATTGTTATCAGATACATTCAGCTGAGAAACATGGTGTGTAGAGTCAGGCAGAGTGTATTACTAATAACATGAAGCATTCTCAGAGATGACAGTTGGTAATGATCAAAGGGAATCTTATAGAGGAAAACTCTCCCATGGAGTGAGAGTGGGCTATGGCCACAAAGATGCTGTGCTGGCCTACAGGTTATGGTGTATTTGTATCATTTTCTGAAAGTATAGACTAGGCTTTCCTGAGGTAGGATTTTCTTTTTTTTTAAACATTTATTTATTAATTCAAATTACATCTCAATCACAGCCCCCTTCCTCCTCCCCTCCTACGCCCACCCTCTCACACTCTACCCCATCTCTCTCCTATTCTTCTCCTTGGGTGAGGGGGGCCCACATATCAGCCCCCTCAGTTCATCAGTCACATGAGGGCTAAGAGCTTCGTCTTGCTCTGGGGGCTGACATTGCAGCTTTACTAGGATGAAGTGTCCCACTAACAGGTAAAAAAAAGTCCATGATTAAGACCCCCACCCACTTGGTAAGGGATCTGTATGAAGATCAATTTGCCTATCCTTTATATTTGTATTGGTGGGGCATTCTAGGTCTAGTCTACTTCTTTTTTTTGGTTAGTATTTCAGTCTCTGTAAGCCTCTAGGGACCTAGGATGGTTGGTTCTGTTGTTCTTCATGTGTTGTTTTTGTCCCTTCTAGGTCTCTCTATTCCTCCTCTCTCTTTTATATGACTCCCAGAGCTCTACCTAATGCTTGACTGTGTGTCTCAACTTCCTTTTTGATCTGCTGCTGGGTGAAATTTCTCATAGAGTAGTTATGCTAGGTTCCTGTTCCTTTGGTTCTGTGGGTTGTAAGATAGTTATCTTGTACTATATGGCTAAAATCCAGTTATAAGTGAATACATGCCATGTGTATCTTTCTGGGTCTGGGTTAGCTCACTCGGATGAGCTTTACTAGTTCCATCCTTTTGGTTGCTAATTGCATGATTTCCTTGTTTCTGATAGCACAGTTTTTTTTTTTTCATTCCTTCTTAGGGTGAAGGGCATCTGGGTTGTTTCTAGTTTCTAGCTATTATGAATAAAGCTGCTATGAACACAGTTGAGCTATTGTCCTTGTGATTTGGTGTAAGAATCGTTTGGACATATGTCTAGGAGTGGTAAGACTTGGTCTTGAGGTAGAACTATTTCCAGTTTTCTGAGATATCGCCAGATTGATTTCCAAAGTGGTTGTACAAATTTTCACTCCCACCAGCAATGGAGGAGTGTTCCTCTTTCTCCACACCCTCACCAGCATGTGCTGTCACTTGTTTTTGATCTTAGCCATTCTGACAGGTGTGAGATGGAATCTCAGAGTCATTTTGAGTTGCATTTCCCTGATGACTAAGGATGTTGAGCATATCTTCAAGTACCTCCTTTGTGGATTCTCCATTTATCTCTGTACCCTATTTTTTTATTGGATTATTTGTTTTCTTGGTGTTTAATTTCTTAAGTTCTTTGTAAATTTTGGATAGTAGCCCTCTGTCGGATGTGGGGTTGGTGAAGACCTTTTCCCAATGTGTAGGCTGCCATTTTGTTCTAATGACAGTGTCCTTTGAAGGCATGGTTTTCTATCCAGGTGATTGACATGCCCATTTGGATTAACTCTTAAGGAAAGAGACAGAAAGCCTGTCTTTGTTCTTTGCCAGAAAGCCTTGGCTAGAGAGTAATGTTATAATTTCTTGAGTAGTTTAGAATGTTACGTTTTCACCTAGGGCCAGAGATACAACTCAGATCCCATGTTGTTTTATAAAAGTTGGTTTTATGTATGTATATGTGTTTGTATGGATGTATGCCCTCCATGTACATGTGCAAAGGCCAAAAGGGGTCTCTGAGTCCCCCATAGATAGAGTTTACAGGCTGTTGTGAGACATTCCACCATGGTCTTCTGGGCAAACAGGAAGAGGTCTGGACTGCTAAGCCATCTCTCTAAGCCAGTAAAAAATCACCGGAGTCCTGAGGTTTCTGTTCTTGGGGTTACAATCTAAGGATTGGGAAGGAAGGAATCCATTCCTAAGCGCTGTGGAGAAAATCAAGGCAGAGGTATGAGGATAAGGGTGGGGCTTATTTGGGTGATATTTTATAAGGGGTAATCATGGAAGTATCCTGAGTTAGTAACATTTGAATGAACACTTGAAAGAAGTGAAGGGAGAAAGCTATAAGATACGAGAGGAAAACATGTGAAAGAAAGAGAAGGCACATATTAAGAGCCTGGGAGAATAATAATTTCTTGTTTCGCCAACATGACAGCATACAACAAGGATCAAATGGAGCAATTTGTGTATGTTTAGTATTGAATCCTTGTCTTTGCCTTCCTGCTTAATATTTTTATGGCTCATTGTTGCAAAGTAAGCTATTTTATATCTTATTAAAACAGGGAAAGTCAGTGGGGAAGAACTTACAGGGCATCCAGGACTGGCTACAACTCTAAGGCTCACCAATGAAAACACCCTCATCTGTACCTTCAAGGAACTTTTACCTTATAGAAAATGAATGTGCAAAGGCAATCAGTGTCAGAAAAAAAGAACACTGGGCAAGTGTCAGGTTGACAGCAGTAGTCCAGAGAATCACCTCTAAGTTCTGAGGATTTGAGATTTCAGTGATTGTCTGATTTTTGTTTAGGAGAGGATCTCATTTCCACAAGGTTGTCTTTCTCCCCCTTTCTCTCTCCTTCCTTCTCCTCTTCCTTGTTTTTCCTGCACTTTTGCGTGCGAGTTTTGTGATGTCTTACACCATCACAAATAGTAGTGGTTGAGAAAGAGGAACCTGTAATGTTCACAGAATGCAGCTGAGAACACGGTTCTTAATGTTAAGCTCAAACACTGGCATGTAACTGACGCAGCAGTAAAATTTTATAATTCCCTCAGATAAACAGTGGAGGGGAGAAGACAACTTCCTATACCTGCCCTCTAGTGTTGGGGAATCTCTGATTCAAGTAGCAGAAATGTCTATCCATCTCTATTTTTTTTTTTGTATACATGTACGCAATAAATAGTCAAAATCTTTTGTGCAGTGAAGCAGATTATAGGTAGCTAGCTTTGGAAACAGAAAAGGAAAATGGGAGGAATGTTTACAAAGACACATGCAGAGGACTATTTTATACAGGGGTCAAGGCCCACAGTACACACTCAGGCATGATAAGGTATATGGCCATTATGTGTTTTAAATATCATTGATAATTATTAACAAGTGTTCCTGGACACTGATTCATATCATGATCTGAAAAGCAGAACTTTTGTAATGCTTTGCTGACAGCAGGCTTCGTGTTCTTTGATTCACTTATTTATTTAGGATTTTTCAGTTCCACATTTGTAATGTTTTCTGAGCATCTGCTCTATCTATCTCTTTAGTGCTCTGGGCTCACAGGTGCCTGGGAAAACCAGAAAGTTTAGTCCTACAGAACACTGGGTCTTTAATAGTTTTAACTGGCACAAGAAATGGCTTTCTTGTCTGAGTCCTTCCAGGTCTCTTTTCCTGAGGTCACACAAGTGCTACATCTGCTCACTTCTCCCATCATTCCCAGGAGGCACAGAGTTGTTAAGCTGTAGAAGGCTTATAGCACACCGGGGTGCTAGCTCCAAATGTGAAGGTCCTGATTCAGCACATCTGGGGTGCTGCCCAGAATCTATTCCAAATAAAGACGCAGGTGCTGCTCATGCTGGTGGTCTCAGGACCACACTGGCAAACACTGCTGAGACGAATTGGCTTAAAGGTAAAGAAGTCTTCAGGGAAAGTGAATGTTGTGATGAGTGACAAATGATTGACAGGTGGCTTGGAGCCATGTGAAATTGTTTCCACAGAGAGTTTTTGTTACATTTCAGTACAGAATTATGAGTGTCTCTGGTTGGAAGGAGCTCCAATGGGCAGGGAAAAAATGACATAGATTAAGCAGAATCAAGGTTGAAAGCAAATGCCTTCCCAGGCAGATCCAGGCCAGAAGGAGGAACGGCAGTGGGATTATTCTGGTTACTATAATAATGTCATAAAATATCCCCAAATTTAGTTGTTTTAAAGAAAATTAATTTTGCAGTGTCATGGGCTAGGAACTTAATTAGGGGACATGACTAATGTAGGCTCTTGTCTGGAACCTACTTGAGGAGAATCAAAGGCTTGGAATGGCTGTGTGGCTGGAGTTTGAAGTCCTCAGCAGGCTATTTCATTAATATGTCTGACACCGGGCCGTACCGATTTAAAGGCTGGAGCTGCAACTGGAGCATATATATATATATATATATATATATATATATATATATACATACACATAGCTTCTCCAAACATCCTTAACATAGAGTGGCCTGAAGGTAGCTGGATTTTTTTACATGGAGCCCAGAGCTTCAAATGAGTTCCAGTGAACAAGACAGAAAGCATACCATAAGACTAGACCAGCCTCAAAAGTCACATTGTACCTTCCACCTTGCTCTGTTGGTTGAAGTAGTTACAGGTTCACATGACTCAAGTAGAAAGAGATTAAACACCACTTCCTGTGACAGTAATAAAATCACATAAAAGAAGAGCCCACGATATGAGGAGTATGACTATACTTTCTTTGAAACATAAAATGTGTCATCAAGATTGTGGAAATAGCCTAGGAATTTGGGTTGCTAGAGAAGAAGTGGTATTAAAATCCATAAATTAGTTGCAGTAAGTTTGTTTAATGCAAGATCATGCAAAAATGAAAACAGATGAATTGCCACTGTAACATTAACACGGACGAAGCTCAGAAATACTGTGTGTCATTGAAAATGCAAGTTACAGTATATATCCAATTTTACAAGCTTCGAACTTGTTAAAGCTAAGCATCATATATGTGAAAAAAATGTTCTTTGGGATAGCAGTGTTCTCTTGAGACAGAAGATGACTAGATAAAGGAGCAGCGCTGGACCTTGTATGTTCCTTGGCCTTAACAGATCTTACCTGTAAGAGGTGAATGGGTCCATGACAGTTCACCCCACTCCATTCACTTAGTGTGGTATTTTATGGAAGTTGACCGAGTGATCTTATTCTTCAACAAATAGAGATTGAGAGCCAACACTAAACACTAAAGAATCAAATGAATGAAGAATACAGATGTGGTTCCTTCAAGTGACATAAGTTTTCTAAGAGAGGACATTGGTTAAGAGAGATTATGGCCCAGAAATGGAAGTTGGGTCTCTGTAAGGAAAGTACACCTTAGTAGGGAGCTAAAGGGTGGGCAGAGACAGAGAAGCACATGTGCAAAGAAGGTTTCAAAGGTGAGAGGAGCCTAACCTGTCAGAGCTATTGAAAGAATTTGGAACGTGAGGTAATGAGTAGCTAAAGATTAATCCTCACAGTAATGGAAAACTTAGGCCACAAAAGGCATTGTGAACTGTTTGGACTTAATGAAATTCTTGGTGGCAAGGGCTGGAAGTGTGTCTCTACCAATTCTCATGAAAAGACAATTTGCATAATACATTTTAGTGCAAACAGAGGGCAGAATGAGAGGTGCAGGGGCTCACTCTCAGAGACAGATGAACTTAAGTGGCACCAACCCTGTCTCCTCTCAGTTCAGCCTATGCATCTGTCTTCTCCCTACAGACACCTCTGCTTCTAGCAGTGATGACAAAAGGACACACGACCACTGACCTCCTCTGTCCATGTCTTCAAACCCAGGGGAAGAGCTCTACCAGATGTGACTAGAATGAAAACACAACTGTCTTGAAGGCCACATCAATCAGAGGAAGCAAGAGCTTTAAGAGATTTCCATGTCTCTGCATTTGGACTGGTACTAATTCCTGAAAGGAATAGGGTAATAAGATGGTGTACTGGTTACTCTTCTCGTTGCTGCTCTATGGGATCGGACAAGACCATCTTAAGCGAGAAAAGGTTTATTTTGGCTCACAGTTCCAGGTTATAGTTTATCATGGTGGGGACAACATGGCAACGGGATTCTGAGGCAGCTGGTTGCATGGCATCTACAGTTGGGAAGCCAAGAGAGATGAGCTCAGCTTCTCAGCTTGCTTCTTCCATTTTGTTCAGATCAGGACCCCAGCTCATAGAATAGTGCCTGCCTACCACATGGGTCTTGTCATTTCAAAGGACAGAGTCTAGAAGTCCCTGACAGATGGCCCTGGAGGTTTGTCTCCTAGGTGACTCTAGATCCTGTCAAGTGGACAAGCAGCAATAATTACCACAGGTGGTAGTGTTAGATTTGCATGTAGACTTTGTCCAGAAAATGGAGGTGACAGAATTAAAGAGAAGAGAAGAATGCAGCTTGAGAGTTTGCCACAGGCACGAAGAATGCAGTGCTGATGGGGACATTTGTTCTTACTTAGAGGGTCCATACTTGAGTCATTAGAATGTTAACAGAAGCCTGATGCACAGGGAGAAGTAGAAAATAACTTTGTGATCAACTATGTCAATTTCTCTATGAGAGTAAAAATGCAAACTTTGACCCGAGGAGCTGCGGGTCAAAGAAACAAATCTGCTTTTTCTCTGACTCAGGTTCTATCTGCTGAGGAAAATTGTTTTTGTTTTACTTTGGAGTTGCCCACGAAATTATGTATTTGTAATTTAGAAGTATACAGTGTGTTACATTCATGTTACTGTAACAAAATATCTGAACAAATTAACTTGATAGAGGAAAAATAATTTAGCTCCACTTTTCAGGACTTGAGTTGCAATGATTGTAGCACAGGCTTGACAAGGGCCATCCCTTGTCTGGATAAGTCCCTCAGAGTAAGACAGTCCTCCCCAAAATGCTCACATCTGGAATGAAAGAGAGAGAGAGAGAGAGAGAGAGAGAGAGAGAGAGAGAGA
>CAJQZJ010030878.1:7461-32862 GCA_907164525.1 Lophiomys imhausi
TGTGTGTGTGTGTGTGTGTGTGTGTGTGTGTGTGTGTGTGTGTGTGTAGGAGGGATTATACATGCTGCACACTTCTGCTCTGTCCTATTGCTAGGAGATCTACATAGTTTCGTATCATTTTGCTTCCTTATTGTTTCAAAAACAACAATCGCATACCTAGATCCATTTGAGGGACTGACTTTCATTTCTTCTATGTTTATTTACATTGTAGCCTCTGGAATAAACATCAAAGCTAAATTGTCATAAGGTAATAATCAGTGTTATCACTTTTCCATTTTAAAAATCTTAATCTGTGATTCTAGACTATGAACAATAAATAGGGAGTGGAAGACAAGAGTTTATTTACACACAAAAGTAACTGAACTCAGTCACCGACATGTAATATATTGTGACAAATAAAGTATGAGTGGATATAAAAACAATGAAAGTAAACAAAATAAAAGTTTTCAGGCTTCAAAAACCTGACATCAATTTTTTTTTTTTTTTTTTTTTTTTTGCCTGGAGCATGTCAGGGTTGGTGCTACTAAAGGAAATAGCATCAAGTTTGCAGAGTGTAGTTGAAGTCTGCAGATTTAAATAGATTCCCCTGGAGTCTTTCCTACTAACTCTCCTGGGGCTAAAACACTATGTGCAATTACAAATGAAATCATATTAAGTAGATGTGGAGAGGGCTGTGTAACATATTGACCTGAGCTGCCTGCCTTGTTAGCAGTGATTTAATTTAGGTTTCCCAGAAGAAGGTGGCGTGTTCATGCCTAAAGTCTTACCCACTTGTTCATCCCAGTTCCCAGTCCTAACGCAAAGGACTTTTTCTATCCACTCACTCTCATTATGCAGTTCACATATCCCAGAGAAATAGATTTGCACTCTTTCAACTCCTAGGTGTTGGTCATATTTCTCCATTGTGCTCTTTCACTCAGTGTTTTAAAACCCATTTTGCCTATCTGAGACTCTGAAAACTCCCTCCAGGTTATATTTTTCCAAACTGCACACCATTCAGCAAGGACTAGACTATCCTACTGTCATCTTTCTATTGATATACATTTTAAGAAAGGTTACAGTAATGAAGTAATAGCTAAATACTCTTCAAATTTTATTCACTAAAATGGCCACAACTCTAGAGAGCTCTGTGAATCTCATATTGCTAAATCTCTCTAATACCTGTGACACCACAAGGACAAAACACTTTTCTTTCAAAAGCTTGTGAATGAACTCTCCACAAGGGAACAGTGAAACAGGAAAGAAAATAAAGCGAGCATACAGGGAAGCTATTCAGAAAGAGAACCAACAGTCAAGGAGAAGAGATACGAGAATATTATCAAGGAACATTATAAACTTGAAGGAAAGTCACAATGGAAGACATTAGTCTAAATTTAACATGCACTAGCGAAAAAGAAGAAAAGGAAAGCAAGTCATGTAGGGGAAGGAACAGGACAGAACACTAGAACAGATTAAGCATTTGTTTAATTTAATTACACCCTAATAAAACATTGGTAGCTTACAAATGAAGGAACAAGTCAGAGAAGGTATTGGCTCTCTAAATTCTCTTTCAAAGTAAATTTCCTTCAAAGGTCTCTGGATGTGAATTCAAAACTTCTTTCCCAAATACAGATCTTAGTTTTCCCACCAACTCACATTCAATCTTTCTCTTCTTTATGCTGCTTCACACAGTATACCAAGATACAGTCTTTGTCTCTTTCCAAATAAGTCTGAATATCCTCCCATCTTCAGGCTTGCAGTACACTGAACTTTTTACCTCTCATCATGAGATTATAATTCTGGACACAGTATTTTGTTAATACCCATTTTGTACTGATACTATGATGCCTCTTAGCTAAAATTTAGAGACACTGTAGAACAACCAATTAAGGGACATATTTAATTCTAGAATATACCTATCACCATAACTTAAGTAAATTAAAATAGTCTATAAAATATGCTAAATAGGTATCTGTATGCCCATGTCCTTGGCAGCACTATTCACATTAGTCAATATTTGGAACAACTCAAGTGTCAATCAACTGATGTATGGATAAAATATGATACATATGAACTATAGAATACTACTGTTAGGTGATATCCACAGAGAAGATTACTTGGATACAGGCTAGAACCAATAGAAAATCTTTATTAGCCAGCCAGTGACTACACTGTGTGTTCAGCATTCTAGTATAGTCCACGGCCTTTCTCAGGTTGAGCTGTTGGTTGACACACTTCAGTTAACAAGAACAGTTAGCCACAAGTGGAACTATAGAAGCCCAAAAGGAAGGTTAGCACATTTAGGGACATCCCAGAACTATGGACTTTGATGGATAAGGTATTTGTTCTTCTTATGGCAGATGGCGCTGCCTTCATGCTGGGTGCCATGACCTGAATGGTACTCTCCATCATGGCATCAGTTGTGCTAGGGTCTGGGGACCTGTCTAGTTGGCCATAAAGAGAATAAAAGTCTGTCATTAGTGACAACATGGGTTAAGTTTGAGATTATGTTAAGTAAAATAAGCCAAACAGAGAAAATGAAGTTTGACATAATCTCACTCATATTTAGAATCTAAAAATGTGACTTTATAGAAGTTGAGAGTTGATTTGTGGTTTCCAGAAGCTGGGAAAATAGTAGGGAGTGAGGGTTAACAAATGGTAGTCAATAGGAACTGAGGTAAAGTTAGAGAAGGTAAGAAGTGCTGGTGTCCTAGTGTAAAACACCCATAATGTACTGAATAGATAAAATATGCTACAAAATGTATTTCTAAGGTTTCCAGCTCAAGGACATTGTGACTTCTTGAGGAAGTTGAAGTGATTAACCTCATTTAAATACTATATAATGTATAGATGCAGCAAAATAGTACATGGTGTTCAATAATATAAACAATTTTTATATTTATGTATCTAATCAGTTAAAAGTAAAATTCAGTTAAATAAAAATAACTTAATATCTGAGATATTGAGAATCATTATTGAATGCATTACATATTTATGTAACCCCAGCACCAGCACACAGGGCTTAGGAATTATTAGTCCCATTATAATGGACAGTAAGAAACTGGTTTCCTTAGCCATGGTTACTAAGCACTCAGGAGATACTGGAATTTCCTTTTATCTTATTATAATGTGCCTGTCTGCTTTTTACAAAAGTGTTTATGAGTGTATTTTAATTGCATAAAGTACTGAATTTCATTATGTCATCTCCCTATATGCATAAAGTACCTTGGTCACATTTATCACCTCCATTGTCCTTTCTTATCTACCCATTCCATTTCCCTTCCCTGACAGTCTCTGATTAACTTGCATGTATCCTCTAAACATGACTCAGTCTCACACAATTCCCCACTAACCATCTTCATTGGGGAATGATTAAACCAAGAGTCCTTTCTTAAAAGATACAGTTCCATATTCACCATGGCAGTTGGGATCAGCAAGTGGCCAGCAATATATCTTGGTAATGGGCATGGCTTGTTTCTAGGTTATCAGATGGTTTACAATGAGTTTTGGGTTTGTTTTTTGTTTTTTGCTTTTTTGACTATTAAGTACATAGTATTATTTTCCTAAATACAGTCCTTCTGGGGGAAAATCATCAGAAGCCTCTTGCACAGCTCTAATTGTATCTCTATGTTAATGAAAAGCAATTCACTGGTCCAATATTTAATTCTGGGTTCAAGTAGGTATTTATTAAATTATGATGATACTTCAATAAAATATTATGATTTTTCTTTATATCTTCATAGACATTGTTAAGTTTGAGTAGATTTTTATATGTCCCTATTCTATTTTTTTCTACCCTAGATTTTGTCACATTTCTTCCTTACAATCCAGCAAGAGGCTCTCCTTTATCCCACTAATTCAGTCCCACTTATATGTATGTGAATGTTAGCTCCATGTAGAATTACTCAGGACCATGAGCCACACATCCAGTTTATTATTTCATTCAAAGAAATCTGACTTCCATAGATAAGATATCCATAATCAAAAAGATCTCGGTCACCTTCCCTCTTTTCTATTCTTCTTCCTAGTTAGTGACAACATAATTTAAATTTTGTGAGAAATATTAATGAATACTGTTCAGTAGCATTTCTGCTGCTCCTTTCTGCATGAGCATATGGGAGAATGCCAAATCTATAGTCCATGGAAGTTAGGCATGCTATTGTGACCTGCTGAGATAAACTACTTTTTACTTTAAGCTTTTGAAATTTTGAATTGTTGCCTATAAAATATAGTTGAATTGACTTGGACCATGATATAATTTCTCATATATGAAACTCTGTGTCACTGAATTAGTCAGGATTAATATTGCATGACTATAAAACAAAAACATCCAAAAGAAAAAACCTACACTTTCAACTTGGATTTAATGGCATATAAAATTAAGAGCTAAGCAATCCTGGGCTACAGCAGTGATACTGCAAATATTGGAGACTTGGACTTCTGCCCCCCCTCCTTCTACACAAAGGAGCATTGATCACATTATGAAGTATTCCAGAGTTAGGAGTTCCATGGCCAACCCCAGCCATTAAATCTCAACAAATGCCAGGAGAGATGGGAAAATAAACAATTCTCTTCATGAGAGAATCTCTAAATGTTGTGTTTGTACCTCTCAGGCTTAAATTTAAACAGTTCGAGTTATAACAATTATAAAACAGTCTTGGGGGCTGGAGAAATGAATCAGCAGTTAGGAACATTGCCTTAACAGGTGATCTGAGTTTAGTTCCCACTCTCCGTGTCAGGTGGCTCACAACTGCTTGTGATTGTAGCTCCAAGGAAATCCAACATCTCCTTCTGGCTTCTGTTGGCCTCTGAACTTGCATATGCACAAGCACATATACAATTAAAAATTATAAACAAATCTTTTAAAAAAATAGTCCTTAATCTTTGAGTCATCATGTCCAGCTAAACTTCTGATAAATCACAATATCTAGAAAAGGAGAATAAAAACTGTAAAACAACCAGCCCTTTGAGCTGCAGTTATGATTGACTTTTGTATTTACTATACTCTTTATATCATTAAATTATATGCACATCCCTTTCAGAATTTCTTTAAATTTCAACTCTTTGTTACAATAACAATACACTAATATTTTTTCACACTGAACAACTGTAATTGAATGGTAACCGTTTTCACTCCAGTCTATCTTTTGATAAGTGGGACTTCTTAAAACTTAATGCTCAGTGTATCCATACATTTTACTAGTCTATATGTTCCTTTTTATTTCTTCATTGCACATTTGTCAGATTCCCCAAGAACCATATAATGGAGCTTGAATTCCTTAGCAAGATATCCAAGACTTTCCAGTGTATATTTGGTTAAGATACTCATTTATACCGTCACATTGCACTGAATTGTGTACATTCACATCTGTTCTTCTTTGTGCTATGTTTCTCCTTCCTGGAGCTTCCTGCTTTACCTGTACTGGCCACTGCTGTTCTCATTTTTTAAACCATCCAGTACAATTTCATTTACTATAAGAATATTTTCTATATCTTCTAAAACATATGAATTATTCTTTCCTTCTTCCTCTATCAGAAGAATATATTTTCAGTTCTATTTTATATTCAGATATATATGCATTTATTCCATTAGATCTTAAGTTCCATGAATGACTTTTTTATTTTCTATATATTCAAAATATAATATACATAGTAGATATTCAGAAAAGAGTTATCTGATGAATGAATATATGTAATCCTGAACCTCAGAGATAACATTATATCCATACACTAAATACTAAGGCATGATAAAAGTGTCATCTCCTATAGAATATGGCATTCAAAGATGTTCTCTTAAGATTTTTTGACATTGAGACTTGTCAGTTCCCCCCATTCTACTCCAAGATGAAAATCAATGAATCTCCATTTAGAGATGGCTGCATTAGTGGCAAGCTAGCCACTGGGCAAGAAAAAGCCTTTGCTTCAACTATAGACAGAATGCTGTCCGAAAAGGACAAAACTTGGAAGCAGGTAAGTCGACAACCTAGCTCTGCCAAGACAGGGTTGGCAAGTCCTTCATAATTACTGCTTTACAACTAATGTCTGCCAGAGATACTGAGCCAAAAAGCTGGAGACAGATGTCACAATGTATTGAGAGAAACAGGGACTGTCCAAGTAACCAGTTGTCTGCCATTTCTTAGTTTTGGAAGTTGCTTGCTCTGCACTTCCTGTATAATCAGATTTATTTATCCTTCTCAGGTCTTCAATATGGTTGAAGACTAGATAGTTACAATCTCACAATTAATTTTTAAGTTGTTTAGGAATTAAAAGAATGTTCTAGGTATAGGAAGATGTTTGTAAGTTGGTATGCAAGTTAGGGTGGCAACTGAGTTAGGTATAGAACTTTAAACTCATCGAGATACACAACAGAATATTATTATTAGTTGCCAATATGTTTGGACTTGACATTGGGAATGTATGTTATGCCTTATAATTTTCATAATTGTTGCCTAACTGTTCTTATTGTTTTGCATTGTATTTATTGCTATAAGAAAAGTATCTTTTATTGGACTAAAAGGGGGAGCTGTTGGGGGGGAAGATGCACCTTAAATTTTTTTAAAAAGCAGATAGGAGGGTGAGGGGTAAGAGGGTAGGAGGTTGGGACCAGGATGGGGCGGAGGGAGGGGAATGTGATTGAGATGTAACTTGAATAAATAAATAAATGTTGTAAAAAGAAAAAAGTAGCATCTCATTTAGTTCTTTAATTTTAATCACCATTAAGAAGACAACATTGGCTCTAAATCAAATTCCCAACTTATTCCTCCTAGACTTGTCATTATTTATTTTAAATATCTTTAATATCCCAATTAAGAGACCTAATCACAGTAAATGAAACAATGTTGCCACTTTTAATTGCTTTATTTTGAATACAAAGAAGTCTGATTACTGCTTAATTACTTAGATTAGCACTTAATAAAATAAATTTTACTAAGGGAGCTTAGAAATATTGATTTTTAATTGTTTTATCTCTATGTAAATTTAAGAGTGGGTTTTCCTTAGAAAGCCTGGACTCATGTAGCTGGTTTTCTCCCTGCCCTTTTAAAAATATGCGCAATAGTACTGAAATAGTATGGAAACAGAAATACTATCTATAGGTTTAATAGTTAAGAAATTGCTGGTGTTTGTTATAAGTGAATTTAGTAATAAATAAGTGTTAAATAAATAATAATTTAAAAGCTCGGTTTCAGGTGGCGCTCAACGTTTTAAGGCATTATGGGTAATTTTATTTTCAAAACTATAGAGAAAACTGCAGATTTTGAAACTATGATGCCAGTTGTTGACAATATGGCAATGTTTACTGCTGACCTCTACACTGTTTTTCAATCAGACCGAATGTTTTACGCTGTTTACTTTTTTTTATTTTATTGGTTTGTCATAAGGAAGACGTCTGTTACACAATTAAAAATTATGGAAATGCAAATTGAGGAGCTTAAGAAAATTCTGGCAGGGCAGGTGACTGGAACTGAGAAAATGGCAAGTTCTTTTCTAGCTAGGTCTCCACAGTCGCCGCATGTACCAGTAGAAAAGCCGCCGCGTGTGTCAGTAGGAAACCAGGTAGGTAATGGTGCTAATGTGGAACCAAGTGCGCCCCCAGAGGAGCTGCATGGTACTGCACAATCACCATCAGCTTTTCCAGTTATGTTTCAATTTAGGCCTGATAATAACGGTCAGCTCAATCAGGAATTAACATGGCGTCCAATAGACATTTTGGTTTTAAAAAGATTTAAGGAGTCTATTGTCTCTTATGGAATGCATTCATCATTCGTTAAACAGATGCTAAATAATTGGGCTTTACAAAATAGAGTCATTCCCCAAGATTGGAAGGGACTGATATCAGCTGTGCTAGAAGGTAGCCAGCAATTACAATGGTTGTCATGGTGGAGACATGAAGCCACAAAATTAGAGCAGCAAAATATGGCAAGGGGAATAAATGTCACAACCCACCAAATGCTTGGTGAGGGACCTTATGCTGACATACGGTTACAGACTCAATTTGAAGATGCTGTCATCGAACAATGTCGTTATGCAGCTCTGAGGGCCTGGGATATGGTGGCTGAGGCTGGAAAAAGGTTTACTTCATTTACCAAGATAATACAAGGTCCTCAGGAAACCTTCTCAGACTTTTTAGGGAGATTGACTTCAGCTGTGGAGAGAGATGTAGATAACCCTGATGCCAGACAGGACTTGATAAATGCCTTGGCATATGAAAATGCAAATGCTGAATGTCAAAGGGCAATTAGACCATTGAAAGCTCGAGGGGCCCCAGTAGATGAATGGATAAGAGAAACAGCTGATATTGGTTTTCAAGAGCATCAGACTAATGTCATAGCACAAGCAGTTGCTAGGGGTCTTAACGAGTGCTTTAAAAATGGTGAACTTGGTCATTTCCAAAGATATCGTAAGGCTGAATCCTCCAGAACTCGAAATGATAGGTACCTGGACTCTGCAGAACAGGGTCATAGAAGGGAACGAACGGCTTTTAATGGCGAACATGGTTGTAGAAGGGAACGAATGGCTTCTAATGGCAATAGAAGGTTAAGGTCTCCAGGATTTTGTACTCGTTGTGGAAAAGGTAAACACTGGTCCCGGGATTGTAGAGCTAAAACGGATGTCAGAGGTAATCCCTTGCCGGGAAACGAGGGGAGGGGCCTACCGGTTCAGGCCCCCCAAAACAATGTGAACCGTCGTCCATCATCCAACCAGAGGGAAACAGACAGGCAGGAAGAACAAAATTAACTATTGCTGATCTTTTACAGGCTACTGAAGGTACTACAGTTTTAGATTTGACCACAGATCAATCTAAAACATTATCCAAAACAGATGAATGTTATATGTTAACCACTGGTATCTATGGTCCTTTACCATCAGGGACAATAGGATTAATATTTGGAAAAAATGGATTAACTTGTCAAGGATTCTTTATTCATCCAGGTATTATAGATGGAGACTTCAAGGAAGAAATTAAAATTATGACATCCATATGGAAAGAGATGACAATTAATGCAGGGGACAAAATTGCCCAACTACTGCTGTTTCCTTACACCAAGGGCAAGTTTGTTCCAATAGATGGAATAGGAGCAGTCGAAAATAGTGGAAAACGTGTGTATTGGCAAACAATGGTGAGTGATACGAGACCAAAATTAAAAATACAAGTGAATGGTATTGAAATAGAAGGATTGCTTGACACAGGAGCAGATGTCACTGTCCTCTCACATGAGTCTTGGAATTCAAACTGGCCACTTCAAAGGGTTCCTACACATTTTATAGGAATTGGTAAATTATCACATGTAAAACAAAGTGTACGATGGCTTAACTGTGTGGGACCAGAAGGGCAAACAGGGAAGTTGAGACCTTATGTGGCTGATGTACCCATAAATTTATGGGGAAGGGATCTCTTACAACAATGGGGTACTCAAATTAATATTCCTACAATGCCAGAAATAACAAACGATGAAATGATGGATGCTTTTGAGGAAGGTATTGATATGCATACTCTCAACAATTGCAAGCAATGTCTAGTGTCCAAACACAGGACACCCCAGACATTGAGATTATAGATACTTTTGAGGAAGGTATTGATGTGAGTACTCAACAACTGCAAGCTGTATCTAGTGTCCAAACACAGGACACCCCAGGTATCGAGTTTCCAAATTTATACTAGGGGCCACTGCTGAAATTCCAACAGCCCTACCCTTGAAATGGCTATCAAATAAACCAGTGTGGCAAGAGCAGTGGCCCATAACAAAGGAAAAAATTGGAGGCTCTTGAGCAATTGGTAAAAGAACAGCTGGAGGCTCGTCATATAGAAGAGTCTACCAGCCCATGGAATTCTCCTGTGTTTGTGGTAAAAAAGAAATCGGGTAAATGGAGAATGGTAACAGATTTAAGAGCTGTGAATAGAGTAATTCAACCTATGGGTCCTTTGCAGCCTGGTATGCCTTTACCTTCTCTGTTACCAAAGTCATGGCCTTTAATAGTAATTGATTTAAAAGACTGCTTTTTCTCAATTCCATTGCATAAGAATGATAGGGAAAGGTTTGCCTTCTCTGTACCTACTCTTAATAACAGTAGGCCAATTAAGAGGTATTGTTGGAATGTACTTCCACAGGGAATGTTGAACAGTCCAACTCTGTGTCAATATTTTGTACAAAAACCATTAGAAATAATGCGTAAGCAGTTTCCTCGATCTATTATCTATCATTATATGGATGATATTTTGTTGGCTGATTCTGATGTAGTTGTTTTAGAGAACTTATTTAAGGAAATGCAAAGAATTCTACCACTATGGGGGTTAAAAATTGCTCCTGAAAAAATACAAAGAGGAGATTCAATCAACTATTTGGGTTATAAAATAAGTCAACAGAGAATAAGATCGCAAAAGGTACAAATCCGTAGAGACCAACTGAAATCTCTTAATGATTTTCAAAAATTAATGGGAGATATAAATTGGCTAAGGCCCACCCTTGGTTTAAGTACTCATGAGTTAAGTAATTTGTTTCAAACATTACAAGGTGATTCAAATATAAACAGTCCAAGATGTTTAACTGCTGAGGCAGAAAAGGAATTAATGTTGGTAGAACAAAGATTGCAAGATGCATACATAGATCGAATTGATCCCCAACTTGATTGTATTTTGGTCATTTTACCATCAGCTCATTCTCCTACAGGGCTTATTATGCAACGGGAAGATAGTATTATGGAATGGATTTTCTTACCACATAAACAAAGTAAAAAATTAAAGACATACATAGAAAAGATATCTGAATTAATTGTAAAAGGTAGAATAAGACTACGTCAATTATCAGGAATGGACCCGGCTGAAATAGTAGTGCCTCTTACTAATGCTGAGATTATGTCATTGTGGGTAATCAATGAAGATTGGCAAAGAGCTTGCAGTAATTATTTGGGAGAAATTAATAACAAATTTCCAAAAAGCAAACGTATACAATTTATAAAAAGAACTACTTGTATTCTTCCTCGTATTGTAAAGGGAACACCAATTCCTGATTCACCAACCTTCTATACTAATGCTAACAAGATGGGAATGGCAGATTATAAGACAGACAAAATCAGCAAGGTAATCAAAAGTCCATATACCTCAGTTCAAAAAGCAGAATTGTATGCAATCCTTATGGTGTTATTAGATTTTCCAGAGTCTCTTAACATAATTACAGATTCTCTACATGCAGAAAGAGTTGTGTTGCACATAGAAACTGCTGAATTTATTCCCAATAACACAGAATTAACTTCTTTATTTATACAGTTGCAACAGATCATCAGAGGTAGAAATAATCCATTATATATAACCCATATTCGATCCCATACAGGGTTGCCAGGTCCACTGGCACAAGGAAATGAGGAAACTGACCAATTACTTATAGGAAATGTGTTGGAAGCCTCAATTTCATCAGAAACATCATGTTAACAGTTCAGGTTTAAAGAAAAAATTTTCTATTACCTGGCAACAAGCCAGGGAAATAATTAAAAAATGTCCTACGTGTTCTCTGTATAACCAAATTCCATTACCTGCTGGTAGTAACCCTAGAGGTACTAAAAAGAATGAAATTTGGCAAATGGATGTTTTTCACTTTGCAGAATTTGGAAAACAAAGGTACGTACATCATACCATTGATACATACTCAGGGTTTCAATGGGCAACTGCTTTAAGTTCTGAAAAAGCTGATTGTGTTATTGCACATTTGTTAGAAATAATGGCATTTATGGGTGTACCTGCACAAATTAAGACTGATAATGCTCCTGCATATGTATCTAATAAGATGAAGCAATTCTTTGCATATTATAATATAAAACATGTTACTGGTATACCACACAATCCTACAGGACAAGCAATTGTAGAAAGAGCTAATCGTACCTTAAAAGAGATGCTTTTTAAACAAAAGGGGGAATTAAAGAATCCCAGGGATAGATTACACAATGCATTGCTAACTTTGAATTTCCTAAATGTTGGTGAAAAGGGTACCACTGCAGCTGAGAGACATTGGGTTATACAAAAAACTGAGGAATTAAATCAACCAATATATTATAAGGATATGTTAACTTTAGAGTGGAAACCTGCAATGGTTTTAAGATGGGGACGTGGTTATGCCTATGTGTCTACAGGGAATGAAAAAATGTGGTTACCAACAAAACTTATAAAGATTAGATCTGACCAGGGAGAACCTCCCATTAGCTGAAATATGAATGTCTTTGCATGGTAAGAATATTTTATTAAGTTTATGGTGTTAATGATATTCCAATCTTTTATCCAGGATGGACAGAGTTCATGCTTCGAATGGACTTACAAAATTAATCTATGCCTTTCTCCTCCTTAAAGAAAAAAATTTATTTTCAGAGCAAAAGTCTGAATGAAAATATCAAGACAAATAGGCCAAACGATTCAGCCTAACAACTGCTTCAGTTACTAATTTAAAAAAAAAAAGGCATGCAAATCAACTTTAAAAGGGCTAGCCCAAAATGATCGATCATATAGAGGCCTAGACAACAAAAAGCTATAGCTGACCATCCCAGGAATTGGCCAATATCTCAATTTTTAAAGGGTGCCCAAAAAATATTTTCAACTTCATTCCCAGGAGGTGGAATGAAAAAATTTTGTTGTCCTATGTTATGTATTGTGATTGTCTGTGTGTAATGTTTGTGAAGAATGGCATAAGATGAATTTGTCATTTGTGATGAATGGATATAATGAATGGAACAGTAAAGGTTGGAGTGGCATGGTCAGGTTTTTCCTCAGAATCTTCCCTTTCAGATTCTATTGAGAGATCATCTTGGAAAGCTGTTCTACCTCAGCTGGAGCACTCAGGACATCATGGATTCATATGGTTACAGTGAAAAAAAAAAAAGGAAAAAATATATATGGATTGGAGTTAGGGATTTCTTTCTGTATTCCTTGTCTCTCTCTTTAAAAAATATTTTGTTTATATTGTTAGAAATTTAAGATTCTGTTTATTGATACATGTTTAAAAATATTTTGTATATAACAGAAATTAAGCTTATTGATAAGAATTTAAAATCATTTTGTTTGCATGTCTTTTGATTGTCAAAAGATGTAAATACAACTATGTATTGTGAGAAGTTTAAGGTTATTTTAACTCTTGCTATAATGTACATTGAAAAAAATTCAAAGTTATTGTTTATGTATTGTACATAGACAATTTATTTACATTGTATATGTAGTTATGCTTGTAGGTTTATTTTTTATTTTACAAGAAAGGGGATATGAAGGGGCTGATAGGTTAATATAAGTTAGATTTAGTGAATATCTAAGTTTCTGATACAGACTCTTAATTCGGGGCATGAAGATCAATTGCTGTGAACAATTAGCTTATCAGCTTATGGATGAAGTCAGGTGAAATGAGGGGAGTCTCTTTGGACTGAAAAACAAGGTTGAAGCCAGGTGAAAGAAGGAAAGACTTTATGACCTGGCATTGCTTTCAACTGCTAAGTGGGCAGAGCCCAAATTAAGCTGAAGCAGGTGGAACAAGGAGTGATCCTATTTAAGGACAAGTGGATGACGCCAGAGAGGCGCGTGCGTGCTAAGGGCCCCCGATATGAGAGAGCTCCGAGAGTCCTGCTGGAGAAAGTTCTGGTAGACCAATGGCCAGATCTCCCTGAGGCAGAAGGAAGCTGGTGAGCAGAGAAAGCCTCGGCAAGACAGCAAAAGGCCAAGGACTAAACCCTGTGGCTCAGCTTTTGCCTAGAGGGGTTTGACCTGTCCGAACAGTGGCCTGAACGGAACTGTGGCCAGCTTTAAAGACTGAGGCAGAACGGCAGAGTTGCTGATACGAAGGAAGTAAGGTGGCCTACAGACGCTGAGGTCTCCCAGAGAGAAGAAAGCCTCAAGCCTTATTTAAAGTGAGACTTCGATAGCAAATTTACCCTGACGAACCTGCGTCTGAGCTATTCCAGAAAAAGGACTGCTAAGTGCGTTAAAGAGTCTACCCCCGAGACTGGTTTCCTGACGACTGAGGACCTGCCCCAGAGACTGTATCATTCTAAAAGGGTATGAAAGTAGTTGTTATGATTATCAATAGGTTTAGCGGATAGGTTAAAGGGGTTGTAGGAATTTATAGGTTTAATAGTTAAGAAATTAATGGTGTTTGTTATAAGTGAATTTAGTAATAAATAAATAAGAGTTAAATAAATAATAATTTAAAAGTTCGGTTTCAACTATCTGTGTCAGGTTTCCCTGTTTATTGCCAGTCAGATGAAACACAAATGTCTACACATATATTTTATTTACATGCAACATCTGGCCAGTTTTAGAGTCAAGTTTAGGGAAATGAGAGTTCTTTAATAATGAACTTTGCTTATTTAATTTAAAACAATACACTATTTCATGCAGAATCACATGTAAGGATAGAATAGGCCTGATAATATCTCCTTTCTTTGGGCTAAATGAAGAACTGTCTACATACTTCCCTATTGCAGTCTTAGGGTACAAATTACTTGGTTACATTTTTCTCCATAAGATGAGGACCTTTTGTATCATTTTGAGATTTTAATGCATTATGATAAATAAAGAGAAAATGAAAAACAAAACAGACCCAAAAAACAAATCAAGCACAAACAAACAAATGAAACCCATAAAGATGGAGTAGAAACCAAATTAATCAATGTCTATAGTCTGCAAGTACTTGAAATATTTTAGCATATGTATACTAGAAAATTATTTCATTATTGTTTGATACACTATGACTTGCTTTCAAAACTAATGCTATGACCTGGGATCAAAGAGGCCTGCCCTGTCTCTATGATTGAATACACACACACACACACACACACACACACACACACACAGAGAGAGAGAGAGAGAGAGAGAGAGAGAGAGAGAGAGAGAGAGAGGGAGAGAGAGAGAGATGCACACACATAACATACTTGAAAGTGGAAACCAGATGCTTTTAAAAACATAAATTAAGGCTGAGGATGTAGCTCAGTTCATAGAGTGCTTTCCTAACCTCAGGAGGCCCCGAGTTCATCATCAGCACTATATAACACTAGGTGGCCTAAACCTGTAATCTCAATCATAGCAAAATGAAGGCAGAAGAATTAGAAGTTCAAAGTTCAATGTCATCCTCTGCTACATTTTGGAGCTGGGGTCCAGTCTGGTATATATAAGCCTCTCTTGTTTTGTTTTACAGCTAAGTGAAAATTCTACAGATTAATCCACTAAATAGGGAAAAGTATTCTAATCTTGGCCAGAGAGAATAAACTTAAGAATCAAAGATCAAAGTAGCTGTTTAATTTGTTCAGACTCTAAAAGAACGGCAATGATGAGGAATAGACCAGGTTTTATGCAAACTGTCTAGGACGCTATAGACTATGCCAGTCACCTATTATTGATTGAGTTTACTTATTTTAAAGAATCTGAATAAATTATGTCTGCAAAACACTCACTTCAATGCTACTATTTGCATCTTGAAGGTACAAGTTTTTTTTTTTTTCCCAAAATGTATGAGGTAATTTCTGACCAGTACTTTGTTATAGACTGAAATTCTTAGAAAATAAGTTAACTCTGCTAATTGACCTCTGAAGACATGGGCTCTTTACAAGATATTATGATTAAGAACGGAAATAAGATGATTTAGAATGGAAGGTCAACAAATGAAGCATATAACCTAATTTCTCTACATTACAGAATAGGAAACATTATGATCTCATAATTTATCCCTGTATTTTAACCATTCTGAGACTAAAAGAAAATAGAAAAAAAGGGCCCAGAGAGATGTTCCAGAGGGCCAAGTCATTTACTCTCATGACTTAGGACATGTTTTCATTCCCCAGAAACTACATGATACAATGAGAGAAATGATTGTTACAAATTGTCCTCTGATCTACACACATACACAATCACTCAGACACACACACATACATATGTTCACATACACCATAGCCTGGATGTGCCCACAAACATACACCCATAATAAATAAATATAGAAAAAAATAAAAACAAAATTTTAGTATGATTCAAATAAGCTAAATTTCTATTCATAAATTATAACCTCTGCTGAAAGGACAGTGTGTGATTTACTACTAAATCCAACTATTCACTTGTTCTATGAAAAACGTTTGAGGAAAACTTTTTGCAGTCATTTTCTTTGACTGCCTTTTAATCACTATCACTATTACATAAAGTAGTTCATTTTAAATATACATCACTGTTTTAATTTTCTAGGATTACCATAGCAAAGTACTACAATCTATCTTTTTATTTTTATGTTCCTAAACATGATCTAATGAAGGCTAGGAAGATATCTCAGTGGTTAAAGTTTTTGCTGGGAAAACATGAGGGCTGGGTTTTGGATTTGAAGAGCCCAGGGAAACACAGGCCCAACCTGGAAGCCCAACTGTAATTCCAGTCTCAGATGGTGGAAACACTGATTCTAGATATCAAGCAGGATATCAAGAATACCCATATGGGTGGGCTTTTGGTTATGATCGATAGACTCTGCCCAATGAATAAGGTGGAGGTCTGAACCAGGATGATCCTTGACCTCAACCTCGAGCCCCAACTCCCCATTTATATACATGTTCACTCAGACACATATACACTTACACATGCAAAAAATTAATATGCACATGTGCAAAAAATATACATGTATATGCACACTACATGACAAATTAAAGAAAAATCTTTTTAAATATTTTAATTTTTACAGCATAAAGATAATTCAGAAAAGTCAGTTGCTTCAGAATTAAAATGGTAATTTCAAGAATCAGTACAGTTTCTACATGCAAATAATCTTTCACAAGTGATAATACAAGAGCATTCTATTATAGAAATTCTAGCAATAGAAAATCTGAATAACAAATGACCATTATAAATGAAGACTTCAACTAAAGGAATAATGCTGTACTCATGGTCAAACAGATTCTGCAGGCATCATTCATCAACAAATAATTCTAAAAATTTTATGTATATCTAGTAAAATATCAGTAGTTTAGGTATCATAGGCAGATTCCAAAAGTCAAACAGAAAATAAATAACAGAAATGGTCAAAAATTTAAGGAAAATCATGAGCCATGCCTCATTCCTAACATCACAAGAAATTCTAAATAGACTGAATTTTAGTGCAGTTTAAGGTTTAAAAAAATCTAGTGAAAGGAAGCATAGGAGACTAACCCCCAAATTCAGTAAATAAAGTATTAAGAAAGCAAAATTTTATATATCCCAAATTTACAGCAGTCAGTGTCACAGGTTAAGAAAAAAGACTGATACATTTATAATGAATGATTTGTGAAGTGTTGAGTGAAAAAAAACTAGCAAAAATCTTGAGCTTATAATAATAAGTAAAATAATAAATTAGTATGTTCTCTGAAAGCTAACCATAGGATACAGTAGTCTTTTCACATCTAAAAGTGATCAGAGAGAAACAGTAGATCCAGATAGAGAAATATGATATTCGGAGCTGCCTGGTACAAGCACAGATTCACCCCACATCCTTGCCAGCATGTGCTATCTCTTCAGTTTTTTATCTTAGCCATTCTGATAGGTTTGAGATGGAATCTCAGAGTTCTTGAGTTGCATTTCCCTGGTGACCAAGGACGTCGAGCATTTCTTCAAGAGCCTCTTGGCCTTTAGAGATTCCTTTTTGTGTTCTTGGTTTAGTTCTGTACCCCATTTTTTATTGGATTATGTGGTTTGTTGGTGCTTACTTTCTTGAGTTCTTTATATATTTTAGATATTAGCCCTCTGTAGGATTGGGGTTGGTGAAGATCTTTTCCCAATCTGCAGACTGCCATTTTTTTCTAATGATATTGTTCTTGGCCTTACAGAAGCTTTTCAGTTTCATAAGCTCCTATTTATAGTTTGTTGGTTTTAGAGCCTGAGCTGTTGGTGTTCTGTTCAGGAAGTTGTCTCCTGTGCCAATGATTTCGAGACTTTTCCCCACTTTCTCTTCTATTAGGTTTAGTGTGTCTGCTTTCACTTTGAGGTCATCAATACACCTGGACTTAAGTTTTGTGTAGGGTGAAAATCCCAAAACAAAATAGACAAGATAATACATAACAGAAACATTACTCAAATATATGTTAATCAAGAACTTTCAAAATTAATGATTGTTTCAACAAATGATGGGGCTAAAAATAGGATTATTACCTCAAACCATATATAAAAATCAACTCAAACTGGTTCAAAATGTGTCTAAACTATAAAACTTCCAAAAACCTTGGTAAACACTTTGTGACATGACATAAGGCAACAGTTTCTTAGAAATAGCATACAAAGTAAGCAAATGGAACAGCAACATTTAAACTGTGGATGTATTAAAAAGCACCACCAACATAATTGACAGTAAACCTACGGGATTGAAAAAAAGCCATTTTTAAATCTCCAACTTATAAAGGTTAATATCCAACCATGTAAATCACTCCCACAATTACCTCTAACCATATATAAAAATCAATTCAAAGCACTTCAACACTTCACCCACTGCCCTGAACCACCTCCCCAGTGCTAGTTATGGCATTTCTAGGTGCACAGAATTTCTAGATGCATTTGTGTGTATCATCACTATTATTACTGCTGTTTCATGTTTTCTGACAATGTGAATCTACATCTGTGGTTTGACATCTAAATTTATTTTGGGGATTTACTTTTTTTTTTTTCAAAGATTCAAACATTTCTATTGCTCTTGTTCTTTGTTTTCTTCTGGAATTCCAATCTCATGTCTATTAAAATATTCAATATTTTTCTACAGTCTTGAATTTGTTCTCCCAATCTTACCTCTCTCCCTCCCTTCTAGCTTCTCTTTGTTTTGGTCTAGATAGTCAGAGAATTGAAGTTCACTAACGTGACAGACTTCCTGGTACAACTTTTGAAGAAATCCTTCACTTGCACTGTGATTTTGTTTCTTCTATTTCAATCTGACCCATTTTTCATAGTTTCTTACCATTTGCTGTAGTTATCTATATGATCTCATATGTGACCCATCTCTCCCAACAGGGTCTCTGCATATATCAATCACGTGTGGCAATCACAGCTAAAGATCCTCTCAAATTGTTCTCACATTGTGATGTTTCTACATTTGATTCTTGTGTTTGCTGGTCTGATGTAATTGTATTACTTTCTGCCTTCTCATATGCCAAATAAAATTTTTGCCAAAAACTAGATTTTATTGTTTCTTTGTGTTTAGCTCAAGGGGATGATGCATTACCTCACCCTCTATTGTGCCATCTCTGATTATATTTAGAGTTATTCATTTGTCCTATATTTAACAGGTTTGAAAAAGGCAGTGATTTCAATGTGCCATTGCTTTACTCAACAAAGCTACCTTGCTTCTCTTGCCCATCTTTGTGAGCCCTTACTTTCAGTTCTTTGGATAAGAACCTAAAAATATATGTCTCAAGCTCCAACCACTAGGAAAAATCTTACACAGTCAAGGGGTTGCTCACTAAAATGGAACCAACGCTAGAGTTCTGACCTTTTATACCTAAAACTACTAAATGAAGCTCTGTATTAATTAAATTAGCCAACCCTTGACATGTTATAATAGCACTGAACAGTTAAGTAATACAGCAAATATTTTACTTTTTTAAATTAAAAATATTTAACATAAAAAGAACCCCTTAGTGAAAAGTAAGTTAAAACAAATGGTTTATATTAACTAATATGACAAAATTTCAAACTTCTGTTCAGTGAATGAATTAATAAAATCTCTTACTGACTAAAAATTGAAGTATGTTTTGGTAAATTTGCTCTGAGAGTACCTGGATATATGATTAAAGTTTCTGAAGCATATATTAATAGGCACAGATTATTTCAAATGATACATTGTCATTGATAATGACCACAACTAAGAAAAATGGAAAAGAGTTTTCTTATTACAGTAGATACTATACACATTAAACTAATAAATCAATATATATTAAAATAAATTTCTAAAACAAAGCTGAATTAAGTTTGTAGGTTTAAAAGAATATGCACAGAATAACATTCTTACAAAATAGAAAAGAGTCCAGAATAACTATTTGCATGCTTGCAATCTTATATCTGTCTTTAAAGAAGTGTGAAAGTATACTGTAGAATGAGTCACAGCAGGCACACAGAACTAACAACCTTCAATATGAAAAGAGGGAGCTAGGGAAAGCTCAAAGATGTGATCCAGAATCATTTTAAAAAGATATAAAGCAACATCTGGAAAATGTGAATTGTGGATGTGCATGTAAAGCAACATCTGGTAAATGAGAATTGTGGATATGTTTATTATATATTTTTCTGTGTGTTTTAAATATTTTGCAATGAAACATTGTAAATAATTTAAAAATTTTTAAATTTAATTAACTAAAAGTGTTCTCCTTATATTAACTATTCTGATCTAATTAGAAATCATTTATTTCAAAGCATTTGGATCTGCTATAGATAAAAACAGCCTGTACTTCTGATGGCCTCTTCAATTTCTTTCTTCAAGGACTTGAAGTTCTTGTTGTACAGGTCCTTCACTTGCTTGGTTAGAGTTAACCCCAGGTATTTTATATTGATTGTGCCTATTGTGAAGGTGTTGTTTCCCTAATTTCTTTCTCAGCCCATTAATTTTTTGTATAAAGAAGGGCTTCTGATTGTTTAGAATTAATTTTGTATCCAGCCACCTTGCTGAAGGTGTTTATCAGCTGTAAGAATTCTCTGGTGGAATTTTTGGGGTCGCTTATGTATACTATCATATTGTCTGCAAATAGGGATAATTTGACTTCTTCGTTTCCAATTTGTAGCCCCTTGATCTCCTTTAACTGTCTTATTGCTCTAGCAAGAACTTCAAATACTATGTTAAAGAGATATAGTGAACGTTGTTACCTGCTTTTTTTTTAATTAATAAATTTATTTGTTTGTTGCTACAGGTTACATCCTTAACATATTGTCCTCTTTTCCCGCTTCCCAGCCCCACCCTCCCATGCTCTACCCCCTGACCCTTCCGTCTTGATCCTCTGGGGTGGAGTGTCCCTGAATAACAGTCTCTCACCACAGATCAGGAGTCATATGAGGGCCAAGAGCCTCTTCATACACCGGGAGCCTACGAGGCAGTACTGCCAGTGAAAGGTGTCTCCTTGCTACGGGGGGAAAACTAAAAAAAAAAGACCAACAGACACACAAACCCACAAAAAAAAGAACAACAACAAAAAAGAGAGGAAAAAGAAAAAGAAAAAAAAGGAAAAGGAAAAATAAAAAGAAATGAAAAAAAAAGTTTATGTCCATGTTCCTTTTGGTGTGTAGGTTGTAGTACAGATATCCTGTACGATATAGCTAAAATCCTACTATAAGTGACTAGATGCTGTGTGCATCCTTCTGAGTCTGGGTTAGCTCACTCAGGATGAGCTTCTCTAGATCCATCCATTTGGTTGCAAATTGCATGATTTCATTGTTTCTGATAGCTGAGTAATATTCCATTGTATAGATGTAATGTATGGAGAGAAAATGAGAACTGTCCAGGTAGTCACTGGTTTGTCATTTCTTAGTATTGGAAGCTGCAGGCCCTGCACTTCCTATATAATTAGATATATTTATCCTTCTCAGCTCTCTGAGGTGGTTGAAGAATAGACAGCTTGAGTCTCATAGCTAAATTTTGAGTTGTTTAGGAATCAAGAGGGCGTTCTAGATCTAAGAAGATGGTTATAATAGTGATGCAAGTTAGTATGAAAGCTAAGTCAGTTATAGAACTTTAAACTCATGGAGATGGTTAGAAGGTAGAAGGTTAAAGTCAGGGGCCAAATATGTATGAACTGGACATTGGGAAGGTATACTGGGCCATTTAACTCTCATAAATGTGGCATATTTAATTCTGCTGTTTTGTATAGAATTTACTGTTATAAGAGAAAGAACCATTTGTTGGATTGAAAAGGGAAGCTGTTGGGGGGGAAGAGGGTGGAAGGGTTGGACAGGAAGGGGGAATAGGGAAGGGTTTGTGACTGAGATGTAACTTGAAGAAAAAAAATAAAGTACTTATATTAAAAAAGAGAGAGATATAGTGAAAGTGGACATCCTTGTCTTGTCCTTAAGTTTAGAGAAAAGCCATATAATTTGATGTTGGCTACTGGCTTGCTGGATATCACCTTTATTATTTCTAGGTATGGTCCTTGTATGTCCATTCTCTGCAGGATTTATAGCATGAAGGGGTGTTGAATTTTGTCAAATGCTTTTTAAGCATCTAGTGAGATGATCATGTGTTTTTTTTTTCAGAAGATGGAAAGATCTCCCATGCTCATGGATAGGTAGGATAAACATAATAAAAAAATGGTTATCCTGCCAAAAACAATATACAAATTCAATGCAATTCCTATCAAAATACCACCACAATTCTTTATAGACCTAGAAAAAGCAATTCTCAACTTCATATGGAACAACAAAAAACCTAGAATAGCTAAATCAATCCTGTACAAAAAAAAAATCTGGAGGTATCACCATTCCAGATTTCAAGCTGTGCTACAGAGCAATAGCAATAAAGACAGCATGGTACTGGTATAAACCAGTGGATCAATGGAATCAATTTGAAGACCCAAAAATGAACCCACACACCTACGGTCACTTAATTTTGGCCAAAAATTTCAAAACCGTCCAATGGAAAAAGGACACCATCTTTAACAAATGGTGCTGGTCCAACTGGATGTTGACATGTAAAAGAATAAAATTAGACCCATACTTATTACCTTGCATAAAACTTACGTCCAAGTGGATCAAAGACCTTAACATAAGGCCTGACATACTAACTAAATCTATTAGGAGAGAAAGTGGGGAAAACCCTTGAACTCATCAGCACAGGTGACAACTTCCTGAACAGAACACCAACAGTTCAGTATCTAAGACCAACAATCAACAAATGGGACCTCATAAAACTGAAAAGTTTCTGTAAGGCAAAAGATACTGTCATTCGGAAAAAACCACAGCAACCTACAGATTGAGATAAAATCTTCACCAACACCACATCAGACAGAGAGCTAATACCCAAAATTTACAAAGAACTCAAGAAATTAAATGTCAAGAAACCAAATAATCCAATCAAAAATGGGGAACAGAGCTAAACAGAGAATTCACAAAGGAGGAATCCCTAATGGCTGAGAGACATTTGAAGAAATACTTAACATCCTTAATCATCAGAGAAACGCAACTCAAGACCACTCTGAGATTCCAACACACACCTGTCAGAATGGCTAAGATCAAAAGCTCAAATGACAGCACATGCTGGCAAGGGTGTGGAGAAAGGGGAACACTTCTCCATTGCTGGTGGGAGTGCAAGCTTGTACAATCACGATGGAAGTCAGTTTGGCGATATCTTAGAAAACTTGGAATAGCTCTACCTCAAGATCCAGCCATACCACTTCTGGGTATACATCCAAATGATTCCTCACCAAATCACAAGGAAGTTTCATCATGTATATTTATAACAGCCTTATTTGTAATAGCTAGAAACTGGAAATGACCCAGATGTCCCTCAACAGAGGAATGGATTAAAAAAAAAAAAACTGTGGTACATCTACACAATAGAATACTACTCAGCCATCAGAAACAATGAGATCATCCAATTTGCAGCCAAATGGATGGAACTAATGAAGTTCATCCTGAGTGAGCTAACCCAGACTCAGAAGGATGCACATGGCATCTATTCACTTATAATCGTATTTTAGCCATATAGTACAGGATAGCTATCCTATAACCAATGCACGTAAGAGAACATGAACATAGACTTTGTTTCCTGTGAATGAGACACTTTTCCCTAGTGGTGCTTCCTTGTAGTATGAGGAGTGTATGAGGAGGCTCTTGGCCTTCATATGACTGCTGAACTGGGGCTGGGCACTGTTATGTAGGGACACTCCACCCCAGAAGAGTGGGATGGAAGAGATAGGGGGTAGAGGGTTGGAAGGTGGGACAGGGAGGGGTGGAAAGAAGACACTGTGATGGAGATGGAACCTGAAGTAATAAATAAATATTTTTTAAAAGTACAGCCTGTACACACTGGTTTTACAGTCCCCACAACTCTGCCTGCATCCCCAGAGCCTTTCAGCACCAGAGACAAACAGTTGTTGAGGTGTTGTGCAGACAACCCCCCTCCAACCCTCTGCTTGTCAAGTCCCCCTATAGCACACCCAACAGCTGTAAACTGTATCCTGTGCCCTGTGCTTCATTTCCCAGACTACAACACTTCCTGCTTTCCCAGAGCTCACTCTGGCACTTGGGTCCCCAGGCCTTGCTGGTAGTTGGGACCCTGGAGTCAAGGTTAGCACCCAAAACCTCAGAGGACACCCAGGCTACAATAACCCAGTGTAGACACCCTGCTTGATCTGAAGAATCAGTAGTCACCAGATTCCTAGGCCACTCAGGCTAGAAGACAGAGAAGAAACAGAATCCAAGCTGGGAAAAAAAAAAACTCACAAAACAACCATTTAACAAAGATAAACAGAAATGAACATCTAAACCTATCCTAACTTCAAAGGACATACAGATAAAGGCAGCATAAGAACACAATCAACAAGAGACAGTGCAATATGGTACAACAAGAGCCCATATATTCTACTAGAGCAAGCTCTGAATATCCTAACACAGCTGAAGTACAAAAAGAAAAAAAAGACCTTAAATTCAATCTTATGAAAATTATCCATACCTTTAAAGAAGAAATGAATAAAAATCAAAATACAATCAAACAGTTGAAGGCAATGATTAAAATTTTTCAAGAATGTAAATAAAATACAAGCAATAAAGAAAATACAAACTGAGAGAATCTCGGAGATGTAAAACTTAGGTAAGAGAACAAACTATACATGTAAGCATTATTAACAGAATACATGCGATGGAAGAGAGAATCTCAGGTATAGTAGATATGATAGAAGAAATTGATACATTGGACAAAGAAAATGTTAAATGTAAAAAATTGCAGAGAAAAAACTTCCAGAAAATTTGGGACACTATGAAAGGACAAACTTAAGAATAATATGAATAGAAGGAAATTCTCAGACCAAATGTCTGGAAAATATATTCAACAAAATCATAGAAGAAAATTTCCCTAACCTAAAGAAAAAGATGACTATAAATGTAAAAGAAGGTTGAAGAACACCGAATAGATTAGACTAAAAAAGAAAATTCAATCCTCCAGCCACATAATAATCAAAACACTAAATGTACAGAACAAAGAAAGAATATTAAGGGGAAAAGCTGCAAGGAGAAAAAGCCAAGTAACATATAAATGCAGACCTATTAGAATTACACCTCACTTCCCACTTACTCTAAAACCCAGAAAGGCCTGAGCAGATGTCTTGCAGACCCAAAGAGACCATAGATGCTAACCCAGCAAAACTTTCAGCCTGATAAGATGCTAGAATGAAAACTCCAACCCAAGGAGGTCAACTGAAACCCAAGAAAACACAGGAAATAAATAACCTCACACAACCAAAACCAAAAGAAATAAAACTCATGTGCATGTGGGT
>CAJQZJ010030879.1:0-14790 GCA_907164525.1 Lophiomys imhausi
CTCTGCTTAGACTTCATACTGAGCCTTTCCCTAAGCGAAACAGTCTTAGAAGCCGACTCCGAACCTCCTTGGTTCTCGCTCCATAGATAACGGGGTTGAGCACGGGAGGCACCAGCACATAGAGGTTAGCCAGGAAGATGTGCACATGCTTGGGAACTCTGTTATGCCCAAAGCGGTGGGTGAGAAAGGAGAAGAAAGCAGGTATATAGAAAACCAGGATGACACCAATGTGAGAGCCACAGGTACTCAGAGCCTTGTGTTGAGCATCACGGGATGGAAGACGGAAGACAGCCCGGAGGATGAAGCCATAGGAGATGGTAATGAGGATGGAATCCAGGCCCATGGCCAGCAGAGCCACAGTCAGCCCATAGACAATGTTGACAGTGATGTTGACACAGGCAAGCCTAGCAACGCCCATATGCTCACAGTATGTGTGAGCCATGACACGGTGACCACAGTAGGATAGTCGCCTCAGCAAAAAGATGAAGGGGGAGACAATAGCCACGCTACGGACTATCCCAGCAAAGACAATTTGGCCTATGACAGTATGGTTGAGGATGGTTGTGTATCTCAGTGGGTTGCAGATGGCCACATATCGATCAAAGGCCATGGCAAGGAGAACTGAGGACTCTAGAGCATAGATAGAGTGGACACAAAACATCTGGGCTAGGCATCCATCAAAGGAAATCTCGTTAGCATGGAGCCACAGAATGGCCAGCATTTTAGGTACAGTGGTGGAGCTGAGTGCCAGGTCAGTGAGTGAGAGAAGGCAGAGGAAGATGTACATAGGTGCATGGAGAGCACTCTCTGTCCCAATGACAAGGATGAGGGCAGCATTACCAAGCAGGGCTACCAGATACATGACACAGAAAGGGATGGCAATCCAGAGGTGGGCAAACTCCAGTCCTGGGATCCCCGTCAGAAAGAGAGTGACTGGGAGACTGTCACTCATGTTGGGTGCTGACATTCGTCTTGGCAAATGAGCGGCTCTATCCAAGTGGGGACAGCATGCCTGCCCTGAAACGTTAGGTATCTGGTTCGTTCACCTGGTTATAGGCTGTGAAACTTGTCTGTTCCTCAAGAATGCTTGGTTCTATGTTCAACACAAGGCAAATGTATATGTTCCCAAACGAATACTTCCTGCCTTATCTTGTCAGATATTCTGCACGTTATCTAGAGACCTTTAGCCTGCTCCCCTGGATGGATATTTCTTATTTCTCCTCACTTGTATTCTCCCACTCGATGTTCATCATTTTCAGTTTTCATTTCCCCCTTTTATATATTTTTTTCTTATTTCAGGTAAGTTTCAATTCTGTCTCTATTCTGCTTCTTTGCCATCTTTTAACTCTTCTCTTTTTGATGGGGACTCTATGTTACCTGTAGGACTGAAACTTGGTCTCATATATCCAGATTTTGAATTAGGTCTTTTCACCCCATCCCAATGTCAATATTTGCTTTTCTATCTCCCAGAAAAACCTCTTTATTCCATGTCACTTCCTAATGCTATAATAACATTACTCAGTATCTGAACTTCAGACTCTCTTCCTACTTGCCTTGTGTTCTTCAGTGATAACACAGGGTGGTTTTGGCTTAGCTCTGGTACTGGCCTGTGGTGGTAGAATCTGGCATGCAGTAATCACTACACACTCCTTTCCCTTTTCTTTGGCTCAGTATTATACCTTTGTAGGATTTCCAGTTGTGTTGTGAGATATCTGCCACTCTGTCAGCATCTAGAACTGGGCAGACTGGGAAGGATAGAGTATAAACACAGTTTGTTTTTCTTCCATCAATAGACTGTGAAAACACACCAAGCTAACAAACCATTCGGTTTCACGATGGAGGATGTCTTACAAATTTCCTTCATCCTTTTTGGAGTCAGTTTGGTGACTCAATTTTTGAGGTCTTGCTTAGGCAAATACAGTTTAGTCAAACTTAGACTTCAATGCAGTAATGCTGAAAAAATTTTCCCCCTAATCACATAGTTTTGTTTTGGAATATGATTAAAACAAAGCAAAACAAAACCCAAAACTCTTACCTGTGCAAAAGGCATCCATTTTTGGTGGAGTATGCTGAGTGTCCATCTTTGCAAGGGAGCACTGTGTGGGTGCAAGCTAATCTGAGATGTGTTCCCTGGGTGCTAAGTTGCTTGGGAGAGAAAGAAAAGGTGCAGTGTTTTGGGCAGATGTTTGCTTGTGCTTACAGCGCTGTTTGCAGGAATGGAAGGTGTGTGTCCTTGAAAATTTGCAGGAGTGAGAGAGTGAGGAGACTCAGTGTTATTCCTGTTGAATTATCTGCTCCTTTGTGAACTCTTGAAGTCTTCAGTTCAGCTCTGTGTTCCAGCCTCCTTTGGTCACCTGGCTCATTAAGCGAGGTTATTTATTGATTTATTCTGCAATACTCAAGAGTAAAGACTCAGGTGTCCTCCTCTGAGGAGGTCCTTGCTGTGTACCTCCTGAGGGAGAAAGACAAAATGAGACATTGGTAAATGAGGAAAGAACTTGAGTGAGAAGAATTGCAGTAACTTTTGAAGGAAAGTGGAAATAGCTACTTTGTCTTTATGGTTTACTTTCCGTCTCAGTCTTTGTCTGTCATTTGTGCTTGACTCTATTTTCTTTCTTTCATTCTGAGTTTTCTTGAATGCCCAGTTATTGTGGTTCATTAGCATTCTGTGCTCAGGTTGAAAGATTTATGTGAATAGAGTAGTAAGTGGTGGTGAATGCCTTTGAACCATCAGATGCCACTTAAAAACACAAAGTCAAATGCTCTGGGGAAGATGGCTCGATAGTTAAGAGTATTTGCTGCTCTTCTAGAATATTTGGGCTTGATTCTCAGCACCCACATGGCAGTTCACAACTGTAAGTTCAGTTCCAGGGAATATGATGCCCTCTTTTGTCTTCTGAGGGCACTGCACACACACATGGTGCACAAACATATATGTAGGCAAAGATCCATAAACATAAGGTGAAAGTATGCATAGTCAGCATGCACAGGGCCTGCAAAGGTCTATGACGGATGGGGTCCCATTACTGAGAGGGGAAGTGAGCACCAGCATCCATCCCTAACCCAGAAACTGTCTCCAATTGATAACTACTCACACAGAAAACTTAGTTTCCTCCAACAGAGCCTCACTGGGTTTACAAACATACTTAAGGGCAGGCCCCAAGCCCAGCAGTAGGTGACTGGCACAAAACAAACTCACACTCAAATTACTTTTGAAGGATTTTTTTTTTTTTGTCTAATAATGCTTTCTCTAGGTTGTTTTTGCATACAAATCTTTTGCTTATGTATTACAGTTTCTGATTTTGTGTTTTTAATGTGTTTATGTGTTTCTGCATCTGTATGTTTTTCTTTAACTCTTTTAGCCTCCTGTTTGTTTTGTTCTATTCTGTTTTTTAATTTTTTATATTATTTTGTTTATTGTCTTTTTTTAGAAGCCTGTTTGTTTTCTAATGAGACAGAGAAAGAAAAGGTGTGGATTTGGATGGGAAGGGTGAAAGGGTGGATCTGGAAGGAGTTGGGGGAGGAGAAACCACAATCAAAATATATTATATGAAAAAGATCGATTTTCAATAAAAACAAAACAAAACAAATGCACAGTCAATGATAAAAGCAAGAATTTTATGACAGTGACAGCAAGGAATTAAGCAGAGCACAGGAGCTTTCTGAGCATTTCCACTGAGGGTCCAGGTTGTGTCCTGAAGTCAGTTCTGTTGGGATAGCACGCTGCTCTAGCCAGATCCCCTGAAGTTCATGACTTCAGCCATGCATCAGGTCCTGACCTAATGGTATATGTCTACCAAGCACCGTCCCAGGATCCATTGATTTTCCTTTTTGACTTCCTTTGCAACACATATTCTCTGCTGAAATTACTCCAAAACAGTGGCGGTACAAACATTTAAGGAATTTATTTTCTAAGGAATGCAGTAAATAGGAGCCGCCCACCACTCCTCCCCTCAGATGTGGCTGATATGAAGTGTGCAAAAGGGGGAGTGCCGGATCCCAGCCCTGAGCATCTGACCGCTTTTCGAAACTTCGATTACAAGTTTTTTTTTGTTTTTTGTCTTTGTTTTTTTTTTTTTTTTTTTTTTTGTGTGTGTGTTTTTCAAGGTTGGGATGGGGATCATGTATCTGAATTTCCTTCCTTTGTAAGGCCAGGTAGTATTTCAGTGTATGTATGTACTCTATCTTGTTACCTACTCATCCAGAGGTGGATACCTTGTTATTTCCACCTCTGAGCTCCTGACTATGCTGTGAACATGTATATACAAATATCACTGAGACTCTGCTTTCAGTTTTAGCAGGCACCCAGCAGATTGTCTGGATTGTCTGTGTTGTACGGTCATTCTATTTTTATTTCAAGGCAATGCCATAGTTTTCATAGCAGCCACACTATTTTATGTCAGCAATGGGCAAAGATTATAACTGTCCCATGTCCTTGTCAGTTTATTTCTAATTCCTTTTTAGTGGCCATTGTAATGGATGTGAAGATCTACTAGTGGCTTCTCTGTATTTGCCTGATTAGTGATGTCACATGTTCTATATGCTTGTTGGCCTTCTTTGTATATTGCTTGAAGAAATCTTTTTAGATCCTCTACATATTAATAGTGGGTTGTTGAGTTTTTGTGGTCATATCCACAAAAGCATTGTCCCACCCAAGGATGGTGCTAATTATAGCTTGCTCTGGGGAATTTTAGTCTTAGCTCTTAGCTTTTCTCTTTGATCCATTTTGAGTTAATAATTTTTGTGTGTGATGTGAGGGTCTGCTTTCCTGTCTTCAATGTAGATCTCTAGCTTTCCAGATTGCCTTTTGGTGGGACGACATCCCGCCATGAATGGTGGGACTGTCTCTGAGTCCCAGTATTTCTGCTTCTGTCTTTCTCCATGTCAATACCACTGTTTTCATTACTGGAGCATTCTAATAAAATGTGAAATCAGAAAAAAATGGCCTCCAATAAAACTACATTGCAAAAAATGGGAAAGAAACAGAATGGAAACAGTAAAAAAGTTGAAGAGGCAGAGCCTGAAGAATTTGTGGTAAAAAAATTGCTGGACCATCACGTACTGAATGGGAAGATGGAATATTTCCTGAAGTGGGAAGGGTTCACAGATGCTAATAATACTTGGGAACCAGAAAAAAGTGTAGATTGTCCAGAATTAATTGAAGCATTTCTTAATTCTCAAAAAGCTGATAAAGAAAAAGATGGTACAAAAAGGAAATCTTCATCTGACAATGAATCATGGTAGCAAATTGAAGAAGAAAAGAGATGCTGCTGACAAACCTAGGAGTTTTGCCAGAGGTCTTGATCCTGAATGAATAATTGATGCTACAGACAGCAGTGGAGAATTAATGTTTCTCATGAAATGGAAGGACTCAGATGAGGGTGACTTGGTGCTGGCAAAGGAGGCGAATGTGAAATGTCCTCAGATTGTTATCACCTTTTATGAGGAGAAACTGACTTGGCATTCTTGTCCTGAAGATGAAGCACAATAATTGTTTGCATTTTAATATATACATAAAATCTGGATCTTGGGTTTTGAATTACTAGTGTGAAAAAATGATCTAATGAAAATTGAGTTTGATGTGCTGGTTTTGAAAGTATTGGCAGTAGTTGGATATTTTTGGTTTTTGTTCTGCATCAAAAGACTCTGATTTCTTCAAGCAAAAAAGAGCTTTCAAAAAAATTGCTTCCTTTAACAATAGAATATTTAATATCATGTTGTATTTCCTTGGCTTTGAAGAGCAGTTTTTCTTAAATGCCTGGAGAGATTTTACAGTCATTACTTAATCAGAATGTATTTTTAACTGAGACACAGAAGGACCATTTTGGGTTTTTTGTTTGCATGTTTGTGTGTGTGTGTGTGCATAAAACATAACTGTTTTTTGTTTTGTCTTGTTTTTTAATGCTCAAAAAAACTAAAGATGAAAACACAAGTTGATGAGATTTCATCATTGTGAACATTTTCCTGAAACTATAACCTTTCTTTTTTTTTTCTTCAAGTTACATCTCAGTCACAAACCCTTCCCTATTCCCCCTTCCTGTCCCACCCTTCCACCCTCTTCCCCCCCAACAGCTTCCCTTTTCAATCCAACAAATGGTTCTTTCTCTTATAACAGTAAATTCTATACAAAACAGCAGAATTAAATATGCCACATTTATGAGAGTTAAATGGCCCAGTATACCTTCCCAATGTCCAGTTCATACATATTTGGCCCCTGACTTTAACCTTCTACCTTCTAACCATCTCCATGAGTTTAAAGTTCTATAACTGACTTAGTTTTCATACTCACTTGCATCACTATTATAACCATCTTCTTAGGTCTAGAACACCCTCTTGATTCCTAAACAACTCAAAATTTAGCTATGAGACTCAAGCTGTCTATTCTTCAACCACCTCAGAGAGCTGAGAAGGATAAATATATCTGATTATATAGGAAGTGCAGGGCCTGCAGCTTCCAATACTAAGAAATGACAACAGTGACTACCTGGACAGTTCCCATTTTCTCTCCATACATTCCAGCATCAGTCTTCAGCCTTTTGGTCCTGTTTCTCTGACAGACATTTATTGTAGAGCAGGGATTATGAAGGACTAACCTACCCTGTCTTGGCAGAGCTAGGCTGTTGACTTCCCTGCTACCAAGTTTTGTCCTTTTTGGACAGCAGTCTGTCTGCAGTTGAAGCAAGGAGTTTTTACATGTCAAGAGATAGGCTTGCCACTAATTCAACCATCTCACACTGGAGATTCTTCGATGCTTTTCTTCTACTTGGAGTAGAATAGGGGGTGCTGTCAGGAGCTGATATGTCACGATATCAAAAAAAAAATCTTAATCTAAGACCACATCTTTGAATGCCATATTCTGCAGATCTCTTGGGGTTTTTGAAGATGCCCTATCTATCTCTTGTATTTAGATAAGCAAATGTTGCTTGTCTCTTAACAACTTGATTACTGAGTAGCTTAGAGAATATCTGTGATAGACTGTCATAGTAGCTAACAAGGTGACATGCATGTATGACTAGGAGTTTGTTTTTCTTAACTATCCTAAACAGTTTAAGACGGTTGGTATCAAGAGGCCAGAGCTTCTATGACCCAAATCAGCAGGAAGTCATTTTAAGAGAGCGACGTCCCATACCCAGAGGGTGGGGAGGGTGTTTCTCCCCCCCCCCCTTTTTGGTTATTTGAAGGACAACTGAAAACTCTGTTATTTAGGGGAAGAGATTACAAGTTGTTAAATGGTCCTGTTTAATGGGTTTTGGAGGTTAGACCCAGGGTATTCCTTCTTTCCCTTTTCTGTATCCTTCTTTATCTCCTATGTAGGAATGCATGGACTTGAGAAAAATTGAGACATAGACATAGCACAGGAAGGACCAAGAGAAGGGTCAGATTATTGAATATGCCCTTATACCTTTGTATATTGATACAGAATTAGTAGTATATTTGGCTAAAGTGGTATTGACCATTGTTTATTGTGCAAAAATAAGATTGTATTGGTCTACGTCGATATTGATATTTGTATATTGATACAAAATTAAGATTATAGTTGGCCACAATGGTATTGACCCTTGTATATGGACGCAATATTAAGATTGTATTGGGCCGCATAGGCATTGATCTTTGTATATTGATACAAAATTAAGAGTATATTTAGCCACATTTGAAATGTGAAACTATAACCTTTCAAATTCAGCAGATTCTGTAATTTATTTGACAGTTTTTATTGGATTGTTTAAAAGCAACCACATCAGAATTTATGTATTGTCACATAAATATAGTAGTTTATTTACAAAATTTTGTCTATTCCAATTCCCTCTTCGAAAAATTGAATTAGACAAAGTAATAATATGATTTAATAACGAGACTTAAACCAAGTGTGGTGGCGCATGCCTTTAATACAAGTGCTCTGGAGGGAGATGGGTGTCTGATTTAGAGGCCAGCCTGGTTTACAGAGAGAGTTCCTGGTCAGCCAGGGTGTGTAAAGGTTTTTCTAGTGAGCCATTCTTTTGTATAAAGTTGAAATCTGTACTAAAAGGTTATGGTTTGTGGAATATGTTTGCTGTGGAAATGGACTCATGGATGATGTTGGCAGTTTAAGACCTGCTGGCTTAAATGAGTGAACAAAATTTGCTAATATCAATTATTGCTCAAAAGAACTAGCATTAATAATGCTTTTTCTTTACCCAGACTCATTCCTTACTGGTAGGATCAATATTTTCAGTATTTGGTTCTGGCTTAATAAGCTAGAAAAGTAACTTTGTAGTATCAGAATGTCATCCAACTGTATATTTACTTTATTGTAAATAATGGTGAACAGTGGCCAATAAATCGTTTTATATTCCTTTAAAAAAAGAATGTAGTAAATATTATATGTCCTTTAAAAACTTTGAGGTGGCATTTGAAAAATGGGGCTGAAAGTTTAAATAGTAGAAAAAGAATGAAATTTTCAATAAATTGTGAATATTGACACTTAAAAGGTAAACTGTCATATCATTATTTAAAATACATTCAATAACATCCTTTTGTTAGTGTGTGTCTATGTTCATGTGTGTGTATGCAAATGTGTGACATGTGTGTGGAGGTCAGAGGTCAAGTTCTGGTGTCTTCTTCACTTTCTAACCACCTCATTATTATCATGTTATTATTATTAGAGACAAGGTCTCACTATGTCTCCTTGGTTGACCTACAAATGGCACTGTAAACTAGGTTACCCTTGAACTCACAGAGATTCACTTGCCTCTGTTTCCCAAGTGCTGGGATTTAAGGGTGTGTGACACCACGCCTGGCTTCCACCTTGTTTTTAAGACAGGGTCTTTCATTAATTCTGAAGCTCATAGCTGGCTGGTCTAACTGACTGGCAAGCCACAGAGAACCTCTTGTATTGACATTTCCAGCCTTAGATTATAGGCGCTGTGATCATGCCTGACTTTTTACACTGAAAGTGGGGCTTGAACTCATGTACTCACGCATGCACAGCAAGCACTTTACCAACTGAGACATTTCCCTAGTCACTGGAATATTTATAGACTAGAAATTTCTAAGTCACCATTATCAAAGTGTAAACAGATAAACTTTGGTGAACTATGAGAAATTTAATGCTGTGTTGACTCCTTGAAGGTGGCCCATTATTCTACCTAATTTTCCCTAAATATTTAATTATGACCTCTCCTTCAAAACATATGTATATTTTAAAATTATTTATTTTATTTTTATAATAGTCTTTGTATGTTAAACTATTTTAGTATAATTATTACAAGGATGCCTTAACAATCGGACATTTTTTCTCATTTCATCAATTATTAGACATAGGAACAAATATACCTGGAAACATTTTCCCTAGTTAGATGAATACAATGTCCTCTTTTCTTTCAAATTACTTCATGTGTTCAACATTGATGGAATGGGACATAGTTCACATCCAGTCTATAAAGTGGTAAGCTTTGTAAGAATGTGGTTTACAGATGCAGAGACCCACAGCCAAACATTAGGGAAAAGTTAGGGATATTAGCCAATACAATCAGTATCACCATGCTACAATCCACAGACCCAAAGAACCTAAGTATCAAGGAGGGATCAAGAGACTATGCTTGAATCCCTCTAAGTAGGGGAGATAAAATAGATGTCAGAAGTGGAGGGAGAGAGGATCTGGACAGGAACCCAACATTACTGCCATCTGAGAAGCCTTATCCGGCAGATAAAGGAAACAGATGGAGAAGCACACAGACAAACATTAGGCAAAAATCAGGGAGTCTTGAGGAAAAGTTAGGGCAAGATTTGACAGAGCTGGAGGATCAAGCACACCACAAGGAGACCCACATAGACAATTAACTTGGGCACAAAGTAGCTCAAAGAGACTGAACCATCATCAGGCAAAGAGCTTGCAAGGACTGGTCTTAGGCTCATTACATATATGAAGCTGATGGGCTGCTTGGTTTTCAAGTGGATCCCCTAACATTTGGAACAGGGTCTATCCCAGACTGAGACGATGTTTCCTCCCTTTGGAACTCATTTTCCTAGCAGAGCTGCCTTATCTTGCCTCAATGGAAGAGGAAGCACTTAGTCTTGATGTGATTTGATGTACCAGAGTGGGTTGGTACTAGATGGCAGGATGTAGGGGGGAGGATGGGAATGGGAGGAGGAGAGGGAGGTGGATGGGAATTGGAATGTAAAATAAACAAAAAAAATCTTAAATAAAAAAAGGAAAAAAGAATGTGGTTTACATAAACAACTTCACAGGGAATGACTTTTAGTTCTGTCATGTAGGATTAGTACCATAGCTAGAAGTTAGCAACAGTTTTTTAAAAAAAATTTATCACTTTAGGTTACATCTCCATCGTAGTTTCCTCATTCCAACCCTCCCAGTCCTGCCCTCCCACCCTCTACCCCCTATCCCTTCTATCCCACTCCTCTGGAGTGGAGTGTCCCTACATATCAGTCCCCTGCCCCAGTTCAGCAGTCATATGAGAGCCAAGAGCTTCCTCATACAGTGGGGGCCTACAAGGCAGCACCACTAGGGCAAAGTGTGTCACTGACAGGAAAAACATCTAGGTTCATGTTCCCTTTGGTGCATTGTCTGTAGCATAGTTATCCTGTACTGTATAGCTAAAATCCGACTATAAGTGAATAGATGCCATGTGCATCCTTCTGAGTCTGGGTTAGCTCGCTCAGCATGAGCTTCTCCAGTTCCATCCATTTGGCTGCAAATTGCATGATTTCATTGTTTCTGATGGCTGAGTAGTATTCCATTGTGTAGATGTACCACAGTTTTTTTAAGCCATTCTTTGGTTGAGTTTTAAGAATTCTAGTTGTCTGAAACCTACACCCCAGACTCACTGGGGAGGTATGGTTTGCTGGCATGATGAGACTGGCTAAAAGGGAGAAATTGAAAAATGAACTACTGCTGCTAATGAAAAGTTGGATGCTTGAATGATACTACAAAAGTAAGATATGGATAGACTCAGTCAATCCCTTCTCAGTCTCTTGGCTGCCTTCACGGCCTCCTCTTGGCAGAGTTATAACAGACAGCTGACTGGCAAAGGATAAAATGTAGTCTCAGCTGAGTAATCTTAACCAGAGTGTAGAGGCTGGTTTCAGTGCTGACTAAAATAGCTTAATAAGCATCACAGTGATCTTTGGTACCTGTGTGTGGTGGTTTCAATGAGAAATGTCTCAGGCATCATATCAGGCATTTCAACTCTTGGTCTCCTGTTGCTGCTGCTGTTTGGGGAAGTTTAGGAGATACATCATTGCTGGAGGAAGTACACTACTGGTGACAGGCTTTGAGATGAAAAAGCCTTGCCTACTTCTACTTTTCTCTCGCTTCTTCATGTTTATGGTTCAAGATATGAGCTCTCAGCTTTCTGCTAGCTGTTTGGTGCTGTGCCTCCACTCTGCCAACATGGACTTTTACTCATCTGGATCCATATGCCATAATACATGTTCTCTTAAGTTGCCATCGGTCATGGTGTTTTATCACAGCAATGGAACAGTAACCAATATACTATGTAAATGTATGTAGAATAATTTGAGTCATATTTTATTTTTGGTTGTGAGCCTAGCTTTTAATGGCTGAGCCATCTCTCCAGCCCCTGAGTGGTATTTTATGATTAAATAAATATGAAGCATGCTAAAACTAGAAATCAATTGATTTTGTTATATCTCACTGCAGTGTTTTTCCCTATATAATTTAATGTAAAAAAACCCATGTATATGGTTAGGAAGTATTTTATGGGACTGAATTCTATTAAGATTGTGTATAATGTTAAAATATTTCATAAGATAGTTTTTAATTGAATAATGAGTATCTTCTCCATGTATATCTTCTCGAGAAGGCAAGCAAATGTGTGTATATAATAGTCTTATTTGTCTTTAGGAGTCATCTACTGAGTTTTGAGGACAGGTGTGAGAATGTGGGTAGTTGCCTAAATGAAGTAGTAGCTGGAACTCACAGTGAAGACCAAAGTCCTCTTCAAAGCTCTTAGCATGTTGGTGTCTAAGTGGAGGTGGTGGCTATGATTTCTGTTTTCTTTGTGTCAAATGCTGAATGGGTGATGTGAAGGGAGGGATAAACTCAAGACATTGCTGCTGTGTGCCACGCTAAGCAAGGAACTTTGTATTTACAATACACTAATACTTTGTACTTATGATACAACCATACCTTGTACTTATGACACAATCCTGAAATGTGTAAGATATTCTAATGTTCATTTTAGCAATCTGAGTACACTGTAGATTATGTCTTAAGATCACTGAAGCTGGCAAGTGACTCACTCGCTAATCACACCAAGTCTGATCCAAAAACTGTTTCCTCAAATATAGTACACTTCATTCTTTTTATCCTAATAGTGTTTTTGGGTTACGTTATGGCCACCAAATATATGTGTGTGTGTAGGTGTGTGGGTGTTGTGTTTGTGTGTATGCTTGTGTATGTGTGGTGTGTGGTGTGAATATGTGTGTGATGTGGTGTGTTGTGTGTGACTGTGTGTGTAGGTGTGTGTAGGTGTGTGTGTGTGTGTGTGTGTGTGTGCAGTGATAATCTCAGTATTTACAGTGTAAAGATCTCTGAAAATTTTTATGTTTTTAAAGAAATGAGGAAACAGTGAAAATACTGTTAGGGTCTTTTTTTCAGAGCTATAGCTATTAAGCAATAGCTTGTGCTAATCTAGAAAGTTATGCACAAAATAGCTGAATTTTCTTAATATCAGTGGCTTTGTGCATTGCAATTTTTCCTCACTCCATCACATCCTCTATTTTTGAGCTTTGCAGTATATGAGCAAGAGTTTGGGTTCACAGTCAAAACTAGTAACCTGGTGCCACTCAGAGGGGAACAGGAATGGGAAGAATCCCTTACAGTAACTTTAATGCTTGGACCTCTGTTTCTTCCCCTGAAAACCCTGTTTGTAATTCTGTCTAAATGTGGCAGGACTCAGAGCTCACCCCATGTGAATGACCTTTTCCCTTGGGTGACTTTTAAAGGCAATTATACAGGATTAACTGTATAGCTCCCTTTGACTTCAGAACAGTTAGGGCAGACAATGTGCAATCCCAAAGACTGAGAAGTTGAAGAATAAGTATTTTTATTAACATAAATTAATCATACAATTTAGTGGATTTCATGTGATAGTTGTGTACAATGTATCATGCACTGACCATGCCTACTGTTCCTCCTGTCCCCTCCTGTCTTCCCCTCTCTTTACTCTCCCTGGTCCCCTTTCCATATGGGCTGCTTCAGGAATACATGTGTTCATTTTGTATGGGGAGCATACTAACCTACTCTGTATCATTTCAACCTAATATAGTTCTGACAAAGGAAGCACTAAACTACTTTACAAGCTTTGGATACTTTTAATTGTATATCTACGGGTGTATCATACCATGCCCACATTTGTAGATTTACATATCACCAGAAAACATCCGAGAAGAGATCATTGTTTCCTTTGAGTCTCTGCAAAAGATGAGACTAAACTAAAGTTTCAAAATGAACTCCAAAGAGCTAAGGTTCTAGCTCAGAAGTTTGCCTCCACCAAACACAGATCTGCTTCTGGCTCTTAGAGAAATATCTCAATTCCCTTTCTTTCTTTTTTTCAAAGTGCAAAATATTTCTCACCAGTAATGTATGTGAGTTCCAGCTTCTTGCCAGCCAATGGAAGGGCCATTTTTTTTTTAATTTCAATTTTTTCTTTTACTGAAAATAGATTTTTTTAATATAATACATTCTGATTAATCCCCTCCCCAACTCCTCCCACTTTATCCCCACCTTCCATTTGGATCCACACCCTTTTTGTTTCTCATTATAAAATGAAATTTTAATTATAAAAGAGTAAGTTCAAGAGATCTATAATATAATATATTGAGCATAGTTATCAGGACTATATTATGTACTTGAAAATGACTAAGAAGTAGATAAGTATGTTCTTATAAGTGGATTGCAGGTGTATGAGGTGTTGCACATAAAAATACTTGATTAGTCATGTCACAATTTACAGTTACATTACAAATGTACATTCCATTTCAGAACATTATGTTTGTATACCATAAATGAATATAATAATTTAATTTTTTCTTTATTTATCCATTCTTTGAGAATTTTACACATAGACACTGTATTTTGACCATATTCATCACAATTCTTCCAACTTAAACTTCTTCCAGACTCCCCCCATATTCATTCATTCATTCATTCATCTTTCTTTCTTTCTCCTTCCTTTCTTTCATTCCTTCCTTCCTTCTTTCTTTTTTTTAAAAGAAACAGATAGAGTGAACTTTCATATTTGTATGTGGCATATTATGTAGATGTGTGCATGTGGATACATATGCATAACTTTAATACTATTTTATGTTATTCAGTATGTATCTCCTTTATATTTAAACCAGCTTGTGTTGAATTTTCTGTTTCTTGCAACTTAAGGTCTTTTAAATTGATGCATCTACCTTGTATATCTACCTTGTTTTTTTTTTAACCTTGTTGTAACCGAACTTTTAACTTATTATTTAACACTTATTTATTTATTAATAAATTCACTTATAACAAACACCAACAATTTCTTAACTATTAATCCTATAAATTCCTACAACCCCTTTAACCTATCCACTAAACCTATTGATAATTATAACAACTACTTTCATAACCTTTTAGAATGATACAGTCTCTGGGGCAGGTCCTCAGTCGTCAGGAATACAGTCTTTGTTGTAGATTCTTTAACGCACTTAGCAGTCCTTTTTCTGGATCTCTCAGATGCAGGTTCGTCAGGGTAGTTGGTTATTGCAGTCTCACCTTAAATAAGGCTTCATGCTTTCTTC
>CAJQZJ010030879.1:15190-25277 GCA_907164525.1 Lophiomys imhausi
CTAGAGCATAGATAGAGTGGACACAAAACATCTGGGCTAGGCATCCACCAAAGGAAATCTGTCCAGCACATAACCACAGAATGGGAAGTGTCTTGGGTACAGTGGTGGAGCTGAGTGCCAGGTCAGTGAGTGAGAGAAGGCAGAGGAAGATGTACATAGGTGCATGGAGAGCACTCTCTGTCCCAATGACAAGGATGAGGGCAGCATTACCAAGCAGGGCTACCAGATACATGACACAGAAAGGGATGGCAATCCAGAGGTGGGCAAACTCCAGTCCTGGGATCCCCGTCAGAAAGAGAGTGACTGGGAGACTGTCAGTCACATTGGAGGATGACATCCTTGACAGAAGAAGGGCTCTAGCCCAGGTTAAATGGTACACTTGCCCTGTAGCATCAGGCATGTAGTAGATTCACCGAAAATGATGGCCTTTCAATGAAAAAAAAAACTGCGAAAATCTTCATTTCCACTAACTAGGTTGAACATCTGAGAAGATGCTGTCGTATATAACAGGGTTTTCTTTTTTTTCTTATCATTGGTGGTGTGAATTTGCAATAAAATCCTAAGCATCAAACTGAATGTTTATTCGTCTGCTCAGCCTATCTATTTTTTCAGCTTATACCACTAGCCAAGGCAAACGTATTATTATTATTATTATAGGGTTTTTAAGCTCGCATTCTAATCTGGTTCTTAGTCACTTTTTAATTTTATTTTATCCACTACCTTTTAAAAATCCTTGAGATTTTCTTTGTGAGTTTCTAATCTTGACCTTTTCATTGACACTTTTGATACCTAGCCTTTGAATTCCTTCACTAAAGCAGTTAACTGGTAGTTCATGGTAACATCACTGCCCATCTGGCTCAGGATCTCCATGCTTTAGGACTTTCTGTATTTGTAAAGTTTGTACCAAATTATATGCCAAATAGCCTGTTTTTGTGTCTTAAATGATAGTCAACCTGAATAAATCCACCTGCTTCAGGATACTATACTAATTTAAGCATGAAATCCATCACACACATTAGCTGTGGTTACAGCACTCCCAACTACCATAAAGCCAGTGCATGGCTCCGCAAACCCACCAGGGCAGTGGGTAGATCTGATAACCAGGTAGCATGCCCAATGCTAACAGAATCAAACGTAAGGAGGAGTCGATAAGCCTGGTGTTGCCAGCAACAAAGAAAGATGTTCTAAAGAATGAAACATTTTTTGTTTGTTTGTTTTTCGAGACAGGGTTTCTCTGTGTATCTCTAGCTGTCCTGGATTCGCTTTGTAGACCAGGCTGGCCTTGAACTCACAGAGATCCACCTGCCTCTGCCTCCTGAGTGCTGGGATTAAAGGCATGTGCCACCACGCCCAGAAGAATGAAACATTTTTGTTGCAGAAGGATGGTGTATATTATGTGCATCTTCTTTCAGTGACGCACTGCATTCCCACAGATATCTTTTTGTTGGGTTTCGAGAAATCTGAACCTTAATTCAGACATATGAATGTTGTATGGCTATTTTCAAATCTTTGCATCATTTGGTCTTATATACAGCAGTGGAATCCTAACCTTAGCTCACCTACCCTTTGATTTTAGACATCATTGAACCCCACAGTCCTGCTGAGGTTTCTTTTTTTTAATTTTTTTCTGAATTGAGAATGACAATTTGGTTTATCTATCTCATACAATGTTTTGTCACTGAAGAGAATAGTTAAGTGATGGGATTAGATGTTCCAACACCAGGTGAAACTTGCAGTGCTTCCTGTAAGGTGGCACTGTGGAATCTCTGCCATGCTGCCTGTATATTTTCCCAGGACTTGGGGAAGTCACTTTTTCTTTTACTTCTCTTTATCCCTCTTTGGGTACTGTCCAAAAGCTAAGCATACCTTCCTTGGTACTTTGGGCATTGCCATTCTTTCTCTGCAACCACCCCTTTCTTTGCCCCATGGCAGCTTCCTGACATTCAGTACAAAGGCATAATTGTCTCTCCAGCTCTTCTCCATCTCCCTTCATATACATACAGCTTGCCTAACCTGTTGTTTTTCTCTTAAGCTCAAATAAAATTGTCCTCAAACTAAAAAAAACAAACAAACAAACAAAAAAAAAACTCTAATGGGAGAAACAGCACCTTCCCCATCTCATAAGCTCCTTGCCCCATAACAGCAATCAGAGTGGTGGAGAGTTTAATCACTAATCTTACCTCGATCTCACTAACAGGTCCAAGCTCACAGAAATGAACTGATGAGATGGAGAACACAACAATCCTTACTGTGAGAATTGCAATCAGCTCCCAGGTCTCTTGATTTAAACTTCAGTATTTCACTTCATTTAACTGTCAGTTTAGGTGGTCATGACTCCAATTCCAATGTTTTCCTCACATGGGACTTTGTGTACATCTATACCTATTTCTGAAATCACTCACTATTTTAAAGAGACAGATAAAAGGAGAGAGAGAGAGAGAGAGAGAGAGAGAGAGAGAGAACAGTTATTTGTGTGAAGGCTTTCTCTAATAACTATAGTTCCAAGGGGAAAAACTTGGATCCTGGAAATGAGAGGACTGAAGTTCGGCAATGTTTTCTTTTTCACTTATTCTCACCTCCCAAGAGAATAATGGTAATCATAAGAAGGATGTTCTTCCATGAGTGAAAATGGATGTAGACTCTGCAGAGGTGAAGTACAGACAAATCTGTACTTCAGGGGAAAGTTGGAAACAGATATTGAGTTGCTGTAGCACTATGTTCTGAATAGGGACATGCTCCTAAAATTGTTCCATGCCACCTTGCTATGAGTCATTTTATGAGTCATGTCCCTTGATTTTTTTTAGATCTTAGTAGTTGAACCCTGGTTTCTTTCTTTGAACAGTAGTTTCTTAGGGACCTGGTCTGATGGGCATAGTTATCACATGTTGGCATGCTTAGTCTTTAGCTCTGGTGGGTTGTCATGTGTGAACTGGAATCTTGTGAGATCTGAGTGGTAGAATGGCAAGGTGTACAGGTGACATGTAGCTGCCTGGGATGGTTTGTCTTGGGACATGAAGGGTAAGTCTGTAATCTGGATATAACTATCTGTCCTCAGTTTTGTAAACTCAATGATTGTGTTTAGTATAGTTCTGATCCAATGTTTCTTGTTCAAGGGTTGTGGTTATGAATGCATTGGAATACTCAGGTGTAAAACTCAGCTGACTTGCTCTAGGGATTTGATTCACAATATTTACCTCTCAGGGAAACAATAGGGAAGTGTTGGAAAGAAGAAAAAGGAATAAGGGAGGTTTATCAAAGGGTATAGATGGGGAAAATATTGCAGCAACACTTCACAATTTCTATGCTTGTTTTCTCTTCTCTTTCCCTCTCTTCTTTCCTTTTCTTTGTAATGGTGTTGGTGTTACTGAATTTCTTATGTACTGTATGTTGTGGTTTCTGTGGTCACATGGTGTCTCTAGGGCCATGTGTTAAGGAATGATCATGGGCATGCTCCCTGAACAACTACCTTCACTCCACAAAATACACCTTAAGATCACTAATATTTTCAGAAATATGACAGTATTGAATCAAGTTCAAGGTTCTTCACAGTGTAGGACCCTTTATGTTTCAGGTTATGAGCCACAGGTATGAGTTATGTTGGTTATGACTTCTCATATCTCTGATATTGTAATAATAAAGGCAACACATAACACTAAAATCTCACAAATTATTAAACAGATTTTAAAGGAGGAAACATATTCCATAATAGATACCATTTCCCAATTCAAATTGCATATAATCAATATTAATGAATCATGACAGGGTTAGATCTGTTACTTGTTTTTTTTTTTTGGTTTTTCGAGACAGGGTTTCGCTGTGTATCTTTGGCTGTTCTGGACTCACTTTGTAGACCAGGCTAGCCTTGAACTCACAGAGATCCTCCTGCCTCCGCCTCCCGAGTGCTGGGATTAAAGGCATACGCCACCATATCCAGCATAGATCTGTTATTCTTAATTTAATTTTTCAACTGTTACACTATAAGAACTGTTTTCTTTAAATATAAATAACTTAGAGGAGATTGGAAAGTGTTTATAATGTAGGTAACAATGGGGTAATGCACAGCTGATGACTTCTGAGATCAGCTTCTACTCTCAGCAAATTAACTTGTTTTTATATGACTAAATGCTTGCAGCCAAATTAGTAATTCTAATTCTAATTCATGCAATATCTTAGAATCTTTTTTTTCATTTTTTTTTAAACCAGGGATAGTTTATCTGGAAGTTTAGACTGTTTCTCCATCAAATTAACATCCCCTCCCAATTTTTTATTTATTCACTTTACAGCCTGATCTCATTCCTCTTCCTCCTCTCCTTCCAGTTCCATCCTCAGAGAAGGGGAACCCCCCCCCATGTAAACAACCACGCTGATACTTCAAGTCACAGCAGGACTAAGTGAAGACTCTCCCACTGAAGCCAGACAAGGCAGCACAGTTATGGAAAGGGATCTAAAGACAGGCAACAGAGTCAGAGACTTCCCCACACTCCAATTGTTAGGGGATCCACATGAAGAACAAGTTGCACATTTGCTACATATGTGCGGAAACCTAGGTCCAGCCCATGCTCTTTGGTTGGTGGTTCAGTCTCTGGGAGCCACCATGGGTTTAGGCTAGTTTACTCTGTAGGTCTTCTTGTGGTTTCCTTGACCCTTCCAGATCCCCCAATCCTTTCCCTGACTCTTCCACAAGACTCCTCAAGCTCCACCTATTGTTGGTTGTGGGTCTCTGTATCTGTTTCTGTCAGCAGCTGAATGAAGCCTCTCAGAAGACAATTATGCTAGGCTTCTGTCTGCAAGTATCATTAATAGTGTCAGGAGTTGGCCTTCTCTCATGGGGTGGGTTTCAAGTTGGGCCAATCATTGGTTAGCCATTCTCTCAATCTCTGCTCCATCTTTATCCCTGCACTTCTTGTAGGCAGGACAAATTTTGGGTCAAAGGTTTTGTGGGTGGGTTGTTGTCCCTCTCCATCCACTTGAAGTTCCTCCTGGCTGCAGGAGTGGCCACTTCAGGCTTCATATCCCCTGCTGCTCAGAGTCTCAGCTAGGGTCACCCCGTAGACTCCAAGGAGCCTCCTCCATCTCAGAGACTCCCAGACTGAGAAACGTTTAAACAAATTAGCCTGTTAAAGTCTTGTCTTGATAAATCTTGCCATCAAGCCTCTATTCATTTGTGTGGTAACTAAAAAACAAGAAAGAGATATGGATTTTTATGTTTACTTTCTGTCAGCATGCAATTACTTTGACCTCCCAATCTCTTTGTGGCCACCCAGGATACACAGAAAGGAATCCAAGCCCTATAGAAATGTGTTTATAAAGTATCACAGTATCATGTTATCAGTTATTAGTTATAAAGTATCATGTTATCATGAACACCAAAATTTTGTTCTGACAGTATGGCTCAGGTAAAACTCCAAATCAGAAGAGAAATAGGGGGCTGGAGAGATGGCTCAGCGGTTAAGAGCACTGGCTGTTCTTCCAGAGGACCCTGGTTCAAATCCCAGCACCACATGGCAGTTCACAGCTATCTGGAATGGCTGGGCATGGTGGCACACACCTTTAATCCCAGCACGTGTGAGGTAGAGGCAGGTGGATCTCTAAATTCAAGGCCAACCTGGTCTACAAAGTGAGTCCAGGACAGCCAACAATTACACAGAGAGACTCTGTATCAAAAAAACAAAAATAAATAAATAAAAATTTTTAAAAAAGAAGAGAAGTAGAAATCATGATGTAATTAAATCCCTAGTCAGTCTCTAAATTAAAAACTCTCTTTATTTTTTTCCTTTATTTTTTATTTCTTCAAGTTACATCTCAATCGCAGTCCCCTCCCTATTCCCCCTCCAGTCCCACCCTCCCACCCTCAACCCCCCATCCTCTTCCCTTTTTTTATTTTAAGTTTAAGGTATATCTTATTACCCCCTACAGTTTCCCCTTTCAGTCCAACAAATGGCTCTTTCTCTTATAATAACAAATACAATACAGTACAACAGAGGTAATTAAGTCATAGTTATGAGGGTTATATGGCTTAACGAACATTCCCAATGACCAGTCCATATGTATTTGGTACCTGACTTTAACATTCTACTATCTAAACATCTCCATGAGTTTAAAGGTCTATATCTGACTCAACATTCATACTAACTTGCAACACAATTTTAAAAGTATCTCCTTAGATCTATAACACTCTCTTGACTCCTAAACAACTCAAAATTTAATTATGAGACTCTAATTTAATTAAATTTAATTATGAGACTCTTCAACCACCTCAGAGACCTGAGAGGGATAAATATATCTGATTTTATAGGAAGTACAGGGCCTGCAGCTTCCCAAACTAAGAAATGACATACCTGTGGCTGCCTGGATAGTTCCCATTTTCTCTCCATACATTACAGCATCGATCTTCAGTCATTTGGCCCCGTTTCTCTGACAGACATTGATTTTAGAGCAGGGGTTATGAAGGACTTACCTACCCTGTCTTGGCAGAGCTAGGCTGTCGACTTACCTGCTTCCAGGTTTTGTCCTTTTTGGACAGCATTCTGTCTACAGTTGGAGAAAGGGGCTTTTCCTACCAAGAGATAGGCTTGCGACTGATTCAATCATCTCCCACTGGAGATTCTTCGATGCTCATCTTCTACTTGGAGGAGAATAGGGGGTGCTGTCAGGAGCTGATATGACTTGATATAAAAAAATCTAAAGTTACGAAAACATCTTTGAATGCCATATTCTGCAGATCTCTTGAGGTTTTTGAAGAGGCCCTATCTATCTCTTATATTAGGGCAAGCAGATGTTGCTTGTCTCTTAGCAGGTTTATTTCTGATTAGCTTAGCAAGTAACTATAATAGGCTGTCATAGTACCTAACTGAATGACCGGCTTGCATAACCATTAGTTTGCATTTCTTAATTATCTTAAACAGTTTATGACAATTAGTAGTAAAAGACCGAAACATCACATTTGATTTTTTTTCTTTACCTCCTAACCCTTCCGTCCCATTTTTCTGGGGTGGGGTGTCCTTATATAACAGTCCCTCATCTCAATTGAGAGGTCGTATGAGGGCCAAGAGCCTCTTCATTCATTGGGGATCTACGAAGCAGTACCACCAGTGAAAAGTGTCTCGTTGCCTGGGAGAGAGGACTACTAAACAAACAAACCAATAAGCATACAATAGATAAAAAAGACTAAAAAATAGAAAAAAATATAACTAATATATAAAAAAATAAAGAATAAAAATTAAAAATAAGAAGTCTATGTCCAAGTTCCCTTTGGTGTGTTAGTTGTAGTATCAATACCTTCTACTATATAGCTAAAATCCTACTATAAGTTAATAGATGCCATATGTGTCCTTCTGAGTCTCTCTTTAGAAGTACAATGCTTACCTGTCCCCCAGAGGTATTGGAGATGTGACTGCTGTGTCACATGTTCATCAGTAGGAGGCAGAGAGGAGAGAGGCTATGTCTACATTCACTGTTCTGACCTGTGAACATCTGAATGAATAGTATACTGCCTAACATTTCTGGAAAAAAGCAAGCTGGAGACCAACACCAGTTCTAGATGACCAGTAGCCCAGCATCAGGCAAGCACCACATGGGTCCCAGGACAGGAAGTAAGCCAGAGATTAGAAGATCTCGGTTTGGCCCTGGATATGGGGGTTGTGGGTGATCCAACCCCGAGGATGTGAGTGTGGGAGAGCCAGCCCTGCCTTTGTCTACTTTTTGGAGGTATTGGTGAGGGAGAGATACCTTCCCCCTTTTATCTTCACCTCCATTGGTGGACAGGAGATCTGGCCCCATGGGGTCACAAGAGCAGAAGAGCTGTCCCTGCCCCTCATATACTTCAGCACTCAGGAGAGCAGGCCCTGAACCTTGCCTGGCCAGCACAGTACAGCTGGCCCTGGATATGGAGGTCGTGGCCCCAAGGGTATACTGTGAGAGAGCCAGTCCTGCCTTTTGTCTGCTTTGTGGTGGTGTTGGCAAGAAAGAAATCCCTTCCACTCTCTGATCTCCTCCTCACAGGTAGCAGGCAGGAGACTTGGCCCTGATTGGGTCATGAGAGCAGGAGAACTGGTCCTTACTTGCTGCAGCATTTGGGAGAACAGGCCCTGCACCTTACTTGGGTAGCACAGTAGAACTGGCCCTAGATGTGGTGGTTGCAAGCCTAGAACCAGGATTTTGAGTTGGCCTACCCCAATATGTACTTCATGGATGTACCGCTGGTGTACATGAAGAGGCCAGTTCTACAGACCTAAACACTATAGGATCTCCACGACACCATGCAGTAACAGGATATCTGAGAGGAGTCCCAGTGAGTTTCCAGTATTGACAAAGTAGCAGAAGCCAGAGGCCTCATACCAGACCAAGGAGTCATTACATGAACATTTGTAAGCAAAAATGTATGGACAAAAGGGAATCTTGTGGGACACACTGAGACACACCACAGCATCCACAATGAGGTTTTTTTTTTAATGTTAGAGAGATTTTAAGGGTGGAGGGTGGGTCTGAGTGGAGGTGGGAGATGAGAGAAAAGAGGGTACATGATATGAAACATAAAAAATAAAAATTCAAAATTACAAAATAAAGTTATGCAACCCCCCCAAAAGAAATACAATGGTTGTCTTAGACATTTATACAACAAATATTTACCTACCATTTAAACACAATGTTTTTTAGGTGATTAGGATCTCAGAATTCTTGATTAAGATCCAAACAAATATATTCTGAATTTCACCTCAGTGTACTTAGAGAAATGAAAATGCTACACAGTAAAACTGTGTGAATTTGCTGGAGAGATTAAATTTACTCTCAAAAAATAATTGTCACTTTAAAAAGTTATTATACAGTTGCTCCAAAACAAATACCTGATAGGGCTGGAGAGATAACTCAGAAGTTAAGAGTGTGTTCTGCTCTTGCTGGAGACCTAGGTTCAGTTCTCAGCACCCACATCCAGTAGCTCCCAACTGCCTGTAATCCCCATTCCAGAAAATCATACCTCCTTTTCTGTCCTCTGCAGGAACCACATGGTGTACATAAACTCACTCAGGCAAGCACATATTCACATAAAAACATTCAACCAAACAAACTGTCTGAATTCATATGACCAAGAGGGAAATCAACCTGTGTTTAAGATTTATATGTGACATATGTTTCATAATCAGTGACATATTTGAAAAGGGCAGAAATACTATAATATAATAAAAACCATAAAGTTTTTGATACTCAATTGATATTTTGTTATTTTATAAGAATGATAAGCTCCAGAAAATATGTTTCTGTCTCTCTTTCTCTGTCTCCATTCCCTTTACCTCTCTTTCACTCACACACACACACACACACACACACACACACACACACACACACACGGCATATGGATGATCTGGCTGGCTATTTGACTGATAGTTGTTTATTTGTGGAAACAGGACACCAGGGAAGAGTCCAATAGCTGTCGCCTAGGGAACCAAATTTCCTCATATTGCTCCCAATATTTTCACTTAGTCAAAGAAAATAAACATTAGAGGAACACTTACAATAAGCAACTATTAGCAAAATTAATATTAATTTCAATAGTACTTAACAGTTTTTTTTGTTTTTGGTTTTTTAGCATACTTGATACCTACCCAGCACCCGAAAATATATGGATCCCCTTCATCTCTTTCTAAAGACAGTGTTAAGAAGTGAGAAGTGGCCCCAGGGAATTCCTACTTTTCCTTTTCTGTATCCTTCTTCCTCTCCTATGTAGGAGTGCATGGGCTTGAGAAAAATGAGATATAGACATAGCACAGGAAGGTCCAAGAAGAAGGGGCAGATTATTGAATATGCCCTTATACCTTTGATTATTGATACAAAATTAGTAGTTTATTTGGCTGAAGTGGTATTGACCATTGTTTATTGTGCAAAAATAAGATTGTATTGGATTACATCAGTATTGATCTTTGTATACTGATACAAAATTAAGATTATAGTTGGCCACAATGGTATTGACCCTTGCATATGGACATAATATTAAGATTGTATTAGGCTACATAGGCATTGATCTTTGTATATTGATACATAATTAAGAGTATATTTAACCACAATTGAATAGATCTTTGTATATTGATACAAA
>CAJQZJ010030880.1:0-25826 GCA_907164525.1 Lophiomys imhausi
TCTTAATTATCCTAAACAGTTTATGACAGTTGGTAACAAAAGGCCGATACTTCCCATTTCATTTTTAAGCATTACTAGGTACAATACCTTTAAGAAGCATTACCCTTAATTTTGTATCAATATACAAAGATTGATACCAATGTGGCCACATATAATCTTAATTTTGTATCAATATACAAAGATCAATACCTATGTAGCCCAATAGAATCTTAATTTTGCATCAATATACAAGGGTCAATACCATTGTGGTCAAATATAATCTTAATTTTTTATCAATATACAAAGATCAGTACCGATGTAGCCCAATACAATCTTAATTTTGCATTAATATACAAAGTTCAATACCAATTTAGCCAAATATAATATTAATTTTGTATCAATATACAAAGGTATAAAGGCATATTCAATAATCTGTCCTTCTTTCTTTATCTTTCCTATATTATGTCTATGTCCCATTTTTCCTTAAGTCTGTTCACTCCTACATAGGAGAGAAAGAAGGATACGAAAAAGAAAAAAAGAGAAGTCCCTGGGTCTAACCTCCAAAACCCATTTAACAAGACCATTTAACATCTTGTAATCTCTTCCCCTAAATAACAAGATTTTCTATTATCCATCAAATGACCAAAGTGGGGAAAAACAACCACCACCTTCTGGGGATGGGACATCACGCTCTTAAAATGACTTCCTGCTAACTTGGGACATAGTAAACCTGTTTGGGGCCCAAATAAGAATGGAAAAATGGTTAAAAATGTTAATAGAATCATTTGATGTTCAGTCCTTTTGTGCTCAGCTATTTAAATGTCCTAAGAAGTTCGTAGACAGAAGCTGAACTTCAGGGCTTTACTGGAGTTCTGGCTGGAGCAGTCTGTGGAGCTGAACAATCTTAGCGATCTTGAGTTGTTGTGGTTGTAGACTTTTGAGGAAACAGCTATTGAGGAAGTCTGCAAGGCTGGATCATCTGGGCTACTTGTCTTCTTTGGTGTCTGATCTGTTTTCTTCTGAGGTTTCCATTGTCCAGTTGTCCCTAGATTCCTTGGATGGTTGTTTTAAATCTCCTGGAAAGATAAGAACAGAGCGCTGCCCTAATCCTAACTCTGGGACACTACCCTTTTTTTGGGGGGAGGGGTCAGGTAATATTTTTCCTGGAGAAAATTTGGTTTTTTGACAATATCATTCAATTCGAATTAAAGAAGAAATTATTTTGATATTTTGGAGCTAAACAAACCTTTAGTGTATATATTTTGAGATCTCAAAGGACAATTTGTTTGAATTTCAGCATGCCTTTTGTAAGTAGCTTTTAAACTTAAATCCTTCGCAATCCTATGTGCCTGTCTCTGCATTCTAAGTTTTGGGATCAAAGACATGTGGTTTCCAACTGATGGGATTAAAGATGTGCTCCACCACCCCTGGATCGAAGTTTTTCTCTATTTAGAGCTTGTTTTGTATCAGGCTGACCTTGAGCTCTGAGATCTGCCTGTTTCTGTCTCTAGTGTGTTGGGATTAAGGTGTATTCTTCTCAAATGATGGGATTGAGGGTGTGCACCATTACCATCCTGTGCCTTGTAACTCTAGAATTTATAAGACAACTAACTCTATAGTGATCCTCCTGTCTCTGCTGGAGTTAAAGGCATGGGCTAACACCACAAATTGCATGTATTTTACCTTAGCTCCAAGTTTTTTCAACTCTTGGAGGTTTAGAAAACCAGGTTGAACAGCAGTAACCTTTAATTTATTTACAGTGTTTTAAACCTGTTACCTGCTTTTTAATGCCAAACCATGAAAATATCCTATACATCTACAAAAAAAAAAAAAAAACTTTTAAGCTGCTATCAAGTTTGTGTAATCTATGTGGCCACCTGCAGTCTAACATTCTAATCTGAAATTAAGGCCATTTTCCTTTCGAGGAATTCGAGGCAAGTATACCTTTGGTAAATTATACTTTAGAATTTTTATACTGTATTTTTATTATATTTTTAAGCTTATTAACTCTTTTCTTTAAAAAGTATTATTTACTTCTAGAACATAGTTTCCTCCCTCCTCCCCTCCTGGCCCCTCCCTTCCTCTCTCCTTCCCTCCCTCTCTCCCTCTTTCCCTCCCTCCCTCCCTCCCTCCTTGTTCCTCTACTTGGTACTCTCCTTCTCCTCAGATGAGGTGGGCCCTCACATATCATACTCCCTCATATCTTGCATCATGTGAGTGTGGCCTGCCTTCTAAGAACTGACCCACTGACCCAGTGTCAACCCCTTCTAAGAGTGGTTCATCAAGAACCCAAATACCCTCCATCGAGCTCCATCTTTACAGATTTGGTGCCACCACCCTGGGCAATATGCATCTAGCTCACGAATGTTAGGGACACCCTCAAACTGTAGCCCCACACAACTGGATTGTAACTTTGTGTTAAAGTTTGCTCTGATACATTATACTTCTTATGTGTGTATGTTTGCAGATAACCTATGAAAGGATGTCTATGTATGATAAAACATTCCTTAGAGGTTAAGTTATTATTATAGATTACTGCTAGTGCACATCTGATCAGAATAGCATTATTACAGAAAATAACAGAAAAGGGTCTCTTAATGAAGTGGACCACACAGGAGCTTCTAAAGAGATGTGTTGTGAAAAACTCCTGATTAGTCCCTTTGTCCAGCACTGGAAGATTTCCTTCCTCGGGACAATGCGGGGAGGATTCCCAGTCATGAACTTCCCCACAAGTGAGCATTAGGAAGGGTTCTGTTTGTGGAGTTTCAGTTTGAAAGTTGACGGTTTAAAAGCTCCCTCTGCTCACTTCGCCTTGAAGTGACTGAGTGGGTGCCTAGGATGCTCAGGGCTGGCAGATGCTCAGTACAGGTCTGGCTCCATCCCTTGCCAAGGCCAGTGAACCTGAGGCCATGCCCAGCAGATGTCTGTATCCCCATCACTGGTGCTCATCTTCTTTGTGTCCATACTATGGATCCTGGGACTCCCACCCCCTCAGCTTCCCTGGGTACCATGGGATTTTTCCAGACACCATGATGTCCTTTATGCAGCCATACAAGGGAATGGATGCAGAGTCTCCCAGGTGAACTCAGAGAAGGTATGTTGGATCTCTTGTCCCTGCTGCCACCACATGCCTACATGCTGGTGTGTTCCTCCTGTGGCTCCTTTCTGCAGAACCAATGGCAAGGTATTGCCAGTCAGGAAAGCACTAGCTCTGAGAATTCAGCTTTGATGCTTTCGCTGCATCCATGGTAACAAGACAGCCCACAACAAGAGAGCATGAGAAAAAGAAACAAAAGGCTGGGGCAGCCCCAAGGTGATTCTAGAATCTGCAGGAATGGGAGGAACTTGCATCCACAAGGATACTATGTTACCATGAAGGTATGAATGAGCTGACCAAGGTCACATGAGCCTGGGTAGCTTTTAAGCAATCAACTTCTCAAGGAAAGCCAATTTCTATTGAAATCATTGTTCAACAGTGTACAAAGGGACTGTTAATCTATGCAGGTGCTGAATTCTCTGAATCACCCAGCAGCAGGTGCCAAATCCTGGAGCCAACCAGAAGACAGATCACCTAGGTCAAGGAGCCTTTTTAGTAACTGAGATACAGAGTCAGTTACAAAGGAAAACTAGGTGTAGGGCACAAAGTTAAACCATCTCTACAGAGCAATATAACACAGTTGAGGTTGCTTTTTATTAGGTAATAAAAAACCATAACTATCCATTTCTACAGCAGACCTCTGATTTTTGCATTTTTATCAGAGGTGAATCATTAAATATTTATGATACTTTTTGAGGGTTTCAGAATAGGATCAAGCAAACTTGCCAGTTTATATTGAAGCAAGTTATCAAAATGTTGAGAAATCTCATTTTTCCCCTTTTTGCTAACTGGAAAATAAATTTTGGGATAACAGATAAAATAGGGTGACTGCTAAGTGGTGAGGGACCATGCAGTATTTGTGGGTGACTTTGGGCTTGCAAGGTGAACTTGATTCAGGGTATGGATGCTCTGGCAGGCGGCAGCTGGTAAAGATCCCGACACTCCTGCCTCCTGATATGCCCATTCTGTGTCAGGGGCCTAGTGACTTGTCCTTGGCAAACAGAATACAGAATGATGGCTGCCACAAAGATGATGGCCTCCCAACATGTAACAATCCTCCACAACAGTCCATCCAAGGAACAGTGGAGCAGTCTTGGTAAGGGACCGTTTTCTACTGTACCTTCCCCTGAGATCACAGCCCCAACCAGCATTGGGTTATTAAGCCTCATGAAGAATCCACTAAAGCTGCATGCTGGTTGCTGCTGCATCGGCAACATGAGATTACAAACACATTTTATCTAAGGGGTCAGTTGTTCAGAGCAACAGAAGCGAAGTGGAAGTGGAAGATGTATACACCTGGTTGTGCAACCTCTGAGCAGACCTTTTCTTCATCCCATTGTCTGCTAGAAGAGTGCTAGCCTTCCTCCACTCCCTCTGCTCCCCTTCTTGGATGTATTTATCTTTTCTTTATTGATTCAGTCAAGAAAGGAAAGATTTCCCTTCTTTACTACTGTAGTGGTGTCCTTGGCTATTAACTAGAGAGTCTGGAATCACAGGCAGTTTATCTGGAGGACAATGTTAAGTTCAGAAACACACACTCCGTCCATGGCCAATAGGGAAAGATTCCCTTAGTTGGAATCAATGCTTCTGACTTTTAGGGACTATTTCCCCCAGAGCTGTGTACCACTTGCATGATCTTGAGCCACTGTCCAGAGCTGGAGTGAAATTGTTTTTCCATTCTTTCCTCAGGGGAATATATACAAATAAATTTTCTGCTCGTGACTGCAATCACTTTATCAACCTAAACAGCTGATTGTGGAATCCTGGACTTTCTATTCATCCATATAGTAACAACCTTTTAAGAATTATGAGTTCTTGGAGAAAGGGGAGCAGGTGGGAGGGTGGGACAAGAAGGAGTAGAGGGAGGGACTATGATGGAGATGTAACTTGAAGTAATAAATAAACATTAAAAAAAGAATTATGAGATCTTTTGCTTTTCTATAATATGAAAGCTAACAATGCAAATTTGTGGAAGAATGGAACTAAAGGCTGCTGGGTTTGTAAGGTTATTAGTTTCAGGATGTATTTGCAAATCAATGCCTGGGTAATAACATCAGCTGCAACAGGCAACCTTTTATTCATGTTCCTCAATACTAGCACTGTGATTGAGGTAGCCACACTGTAGCATACAGTGCTAGCCACATTTCAAATGGGAGGCGGTGAGGGACAGGGGCATGGATCAATAATAAAGCAATTGCGTAGCTGGAGGGAGGCTCTGGGTTAAATCCCTAGCAAGGCAGAAAATAATTTTTTAAGAAAGTGGTGAAAACTAGAGATTAGAAGTCAGTTGTCCTTAGCTCCTTTGAAGTCCCTGTGTGGATCTAGTATGTTTCTAGTGTCTAACAGAATAAAAATCCAAATAACTAAACAAGAAAACAGTATAGACTTTTCATTAGTCCATGAAGTTGCCAACGAACCAGAGCAATCAAGTTGTTAAGGCAGTCTCAAGTCATCCAGATGGTGGCCATCCATACCTGTGGGTGTGTTTTCCCCTTTTTGTGTATTTACTTATTTATTTGGGCAAACTAGTTTGATTTGTTTGGAGAGGGAGCTGCTTGAACACTGAATCTCACTGGCAACTGATGTGTACATTTGCAACTGTAATAGGCCTATTTAAGCTCCAACAGTGATATTCTCCTCTGCTTGTAAAGTTTCAATTATTTTCTGAAAATAAGTGAAGAGCTCCTATGTCTGCTCCTTTAGTCCCACCAGCCACATATAGACTGTGAATGTAAAAACTTATTCTTTGAAATTGATCTTCAAATGTCCTTTGACCATCCCCCACATCCCCTTAGTACACACAATTGTGAAAATGTGCACTCCACTCACACACATGCACATGTTTATCCCTATCCATAATGAACATAAATATAATATATACAACACATGCACACAGGCACTGATATACAGAAGCTCACACACATGCAAAACTCACATAGACATATACATGCACACAAACACACATACATAAGAATGTCATGTGAACATGCTCACTCAAGGACACGTGAACACACAGGTGTTGCATAGAGTATGAGATGCAGGTTGAGATTATTTTATTGTGTTTTTTTACTTATTCATATCCATTTGTTCTGGCACCACTTGTTGAAAAGTCTCTTATCTTGTTGGATTGCTGTTCTACCTGTGTTAAAAGTCAGCAGTATGCTTCCTGCTGCATTGATGCATGAGGATCACCTCAAGACGATTCCTTTAATTATCCAATATATTTATTAATAACTATATGCACTTATAACAAATATAAACAATCACCTAACTACTAGCCCTAAGAATGACTATAACCGGGACTGGAGAGATGGCTCAGCAGTTAAGAGCACTGATTGCTCTTCCAGAGGACCTGGGTTCAAATCCCAGCACCCACATGGCAGCTCACAGCTGTCTGTAACTCCTGTTCCAAACAATCTGATGAAACACATGTAGTCAAAACACCAATGTACATAAAATAAAAATAAGTAATTTTAAAAAAAAAAGAATGACTATAACCTCTGTTATGTAACAACTAAACCTATTAATGACTATAACAACTATTATCTAACAACTAATCCTAACATTTTAGTAGGATACAGTCTCTGAGACAGGTCCTCAGTTTTCAGGAATATCTCAGGAGTAGATCCACTAAGGCACTTAGTCAACAGTCTTTCTTCAGGAATATCTCAGACATAGGTCCTTTAGGGTAAATTGGCTATGGCAGCTTCACCTTAAATGACGCTTGAGGCTTTCTTCTCTCTGGAAGGCCTCAGCTGTCCGTGCCCCAACTTATTCACTTTGTATTAGCCACTCAGCCACTCTGCCTCAGTCTTTAAGGCTGGCCACATTTCCATTCACACTACTGTTTGATCTGGTTGAACCCCTCTAGGCCAAAGGTGTGCCACAGGGTTTAGTCCTTGGCCTTTTGCTGCTTTGCTGAGGCCATCTCTGCTCACCAGCTTCTTTCTGCCTCAGGGAGAGCTGACTGTAATATTTCAGCTCTGTTGGAAATCGGCTTTTCAGTCCACCAGTATTTTCTCCATCAGATGATATTGGATATAAAAAGGCCTATCTTTTTATACTCATTGCACTGTCCTGCCGACATCCTAAAAATCAGTTTACTAAGTCCTCCAGCTTCTTTTCTTTTCAATATCCTTTTATATAACCTTCTATCTTCACATATAATTTTAGAATCAGTCCTGTCTGTGTTTACAAGAAAACTCACAGAGATACATACTGGAATCATCTTAAATTCACAAATTAGTAAGAATATAACTGTTACCTTAATAGTGTTACAGCTTGTATTATTTATTATATAAAAACAGAGCATCTATCCACTTGTTTGGATTTCCCTGCTGAATTTTGTCAACTTTAACTCTAATTTCTGCAGGATGCCCTTGCAGTAGTTCACCATGTCTATATACACCCTGTTCCTGTACTTTCTGGCTATGCAGCTCTTGGTTCTGCACCCCACACACATGCAGTTACATGGATCCAGCCCTTTGCTTCATTGCAAAATCCCCAGTGCTCCTGGGGCTTGCTGGTACCCCATAACATCCCTAAAGCCTCTTTCATTCTTTCCTATCTCCTGTCTAGGGCGACTCCCCTTCATAAGTACTCCTCCACCACCCTGCTTCTCTCTAACACTAAATAGCATGCAAGGTATCTACCTCTTTAATTTTTTCAGACCATCAGCTTGGACATTCCTAGAAAACAGACCATACCTGATTTGGGGTTGTATCCATGTCATGTGGCACAGTGCAAGGGCTCAGTTGTAGCTATAGGGAAGGAATGGTAGAGGAGCTTAACAGTGTTATTAGGGCTTGTCTCTGTGTCAGTCTCGGTGACATGGCAGTCACCGAGACGATTGTTGTCACATTGCTACAGCTGGTGTCCCCTGCACATTCCTCTATGTGAGCTTGAGTTTTTCCCCTTTGGTGTTATTTAATCATACTATACAACGTCGGTATTCTCCAATATTTTCTAAGTGCCTTAGAGAGATTTTCATATTGACTCCAAGAGAGCAACTTTGTATGGGTAATGCCTGTTCTACCTGTAGTTCTGTGCACCATCCTCAAACATGCTTCCCTGTGCACATAAGAAAATGCTGAGAGGTGGAATTATTGGCTTATAAGATATGCACGTTAAAACAAAGCATTAGCTACTGAAAAGGATGTCCTCGCTGACCACACCAGTAGCCTAAAATACTTCAGCCAGCAATGTTACAAGGGCCCTGGTTCAGCAGGATTTGGGGTTTTCAAACTTTCTCTTAATAATATGATGAGGGAGAAAAGACAATGTCTCTCCTGTAGTTTACTTTACCTCTCCCCCATTATTACTATGGTTGTTTGGATTTCAATTGTCTGTTGGTCATTTGAATTTCCTATAAATTGTATATTCAATTTTTTATCAACCCATATGTCATTTTTCTTTTTATTGAGGAGTGGCAGTCATAGATTCTGAATATGATCACTTCTTTATTATATAGTTTCCGATTTTTTCTACCATTCTTTTACATAATGAAGAAAATGTTGTTACATATTTTTTTCATTTAAAAATTTGAGTTTTTGCTGTTATGGGTTTTACTAAAGCAGCTTTTTGCATTTTATTCTGAGGCCTTCCTGTAGTAGAGGCCAGATAATTCTGAAACATTTCCCTAGATCCCAGTGCTTTAACATGACATAACTGTATTCTTCCTAGTTACCCCAATGTGGTCAGAAGGAGATTTGTGCCCAATGTGATCTGCTGGGTATCCCGTTCTTCCTCCAGTGGCTCCACTATGCCCTGTGGCTTAGGCCTATGCAAGACTCTCTGTACACTAGCAAACAAGAAATCAAAGAAAAGCTGAAATCTGGGAAGTAGTTAGGAGCCAGACCAGGGAATGGCCACATCACATTTTGTCAGCCTTCCTGGCTTAGCCATATCTATCTATGTAAGGCATGTGCCTTGCATTCATGAAGAGGCCCACAGTCCACATCTCCTGGGGCTGAAGTCTACTCTCAAGAGTGCTCACCCAAACTCATCCTCTGACATACTTTGCAGCTTTGTTTGTTTAACAAATAGTAACAACACACAATAAACCATTTTAATTTTTAATGAATTTCTATGGGACTTGTTGAAATGTTTATTCCTGAAAGATGGCCAACTCACTTTATAGAAGATCCTTCCTCTTGGAATTCCATGAACTTAAGATTCTCTGCATGTGTCATTCTTTCGGTTAACACAACTCTCTTCCCCAAGTGACAGGAGTTTTCCCAGCCTGCTTTCCAAGGACTGTCAGCACTTGGTGCTGACACTAGGGAAGCTATTCAGGGATGTCACAACTACAGCATCTGGGTTTTCTTGACTTTTTCCTCATATGCACAGGTTCATATATCACATGCCTTCAAAGAAGGGTAGAAAAAGAAAGGATGTTAGGTATGTTCCTATTGTTAAGAAAGCAAAATGTTTGTCACACAAAACCCAGCAGATTTCCTCTTGAATTATAGGGGTTCATGGGAAAACTGGCCACCTGGATACTTTTAGATGCAAGGAAAACTGGTAGAGCACATCCAACTGTCTTGATCAGTTGCTAATCATGATGTATTACATGATTGGGTATGATATAGCCAGGAACAAAAACAAGTATAGTCATGAAGAAGAAAGTGAGTAAATCTTAAGTAGTAAATTAAGCACATATGCCAGGTTTTCTCTCCTTACTCGGTCATGTGCATATATACATGCAAGGACACAGGCACGTGCACACACACACACACACACACACACACACACACACACACACACACTGCTTTAATCACCATACTTCCATGTATGAGTCAATTTAAGGAAGACAAATTCCTCTCAGGCCTGTCAAACCACTGATATTGCAACACAACATTCTCTTCTACAAGTCCACACCTGAGAACTATGCAGCAGAGTTATAAAAAAAAAAAAAATTACCTATCCAGACAGCCACTTGTCTGTTATTTCTTAGTTTTGGAAGCTACTGGCTCTCCACTTCCTATATATTCAGATATATTCTTCTCAGGTCTCTGATGTGGTTGAAGTCTAGATAGTTATAGTCTTATACCTAAATTTTAAGTTGTTTAGGAATTAAAAGGATGTTCTAGGTCTAAGAAGAAGTTTTTTTTTTAAATACTTTATTTTTTTTTCTTCAAGTTACATCTCAGTAACAAACCCCTCCCTATTCCCCCTTCCTATCCCGCCCTTCCACCCTCTTCCCCCCTGAAGTTTCCCCTTTCAGTCCAACAGATGGTTCCTTCTCTTATTACAGTAAGTTTTTAAGTTGGTAATGCAAGCTAGGATGGAAACTGAGTTAGGTATAGAACTTTAAACTCATCAAGATAGGTAGATAATAGAATATTAATATCAGTTGCCAAATATGTATGAACTGGACTTTGGGAATATATGTTATACACTATAATTTTCATAATTGTGGTCTAATTGTTCTTATTGTTTTGTATTGTATTTATTGTTATAAGAAAAAGAGCCTTTTATTGGACTGAAAGAGGGAGCTGTTGGGGGGAAAAAGATACACCTTAAATTGAAAAAAATAAAAGCAGACAGGAGAGTGAGGGGGAAGAGGGTAGAGGTGGGACCTGGAGGGGGAAGAAGGAGGGGACTATGATTGAGATGTAATTTGAAGAAACATAAAGTGTTAAAAAAAAAAGATTACCTAAAAATAACATCGGGTTTGAAGTTACAACTTTCTGTTAGGCCATGTTCATAACTTTCCTCAGCTGCTTGGAGCCTCATGGATCATAAGTTGGACATGTGCACCTACTTCCACTTTTTTTTTTAAATAAAAACTGTCTTGGAGTTTCTTGTTTACCCTCGTATGTTTTATAAGCTGCTCCTCAATGAAAAGCTCCCATAATGGCTGCATTCAAATGCAAGAAAAATCAGCATCATCCAGACACAGTCTCCTGTCCTTGCTTAGGTTCTATACCTCGGGGGAAGCCTTGATGCTTTCTGAAAAGGAACAAAATAAAAGTCTCTTGCTTTTTGTTGTGCTCCCTTGGTTGGCGCACAGACTATTTTGTGTTGGCTCCTATAAAATGGATTTTTTTAATTGTGCTTAAAATGCTTCAGTAACTAAACAGAGAAGAGTATTGATTTTTATATCTTGTCCCAGCTATCTAAAGTTTTCCCTGTGACCTATTAGCCATGAATTGCCCTGAATTTTAGTGGACCTAGTAAAGGTCTTGTTCTGATCATTCTTTTAAGTTTGGATCTGTGCTCTTTAGTAGGGAAAAGAAACTTTCTTCTACATCTGGCTCATTTCAAGATGGTATGCAAGCAAATGACTTTTGGCACCTTTGGGTTTGATCATATGATTTTCCCCTCATTTTTTTTATATTGCACTGGCATCAGAACTATGTTTGCCTATTGGAGTCAGAAGAAATAATGGAGAATTTAATAAGATAAAAATGGACTTTTCTGTCATGTGAGTCTAGAATGAGACCTTCCTGTGATGACTGCAGAATTTCCAGAAATTCCCTTCCACTCAACCATGACCCCTTCAACTCAGCAACCTCCATCACCATTGACCCAAGAATAGAGGATCCCTGCAGCTCCTGGGTCCTGCAGCTCCAGGGTGCTGCCGACCACCGTGGGCGGGGGTCGTAGCTTTCCGATCCAAGGCTCGAGAAGATTTCCAGGTAGGGGCGGATTTGGCGTGACAGACAACACGACACACAAGAGGTTCTGTGCTGCTGCAAAGTTTTACTTTTTCAAAGCAGAATTTATACAGTAAAACCAGGAACCATAAGATTGGTCATCAGCCAAAAAGCAGAAACAGAATTTTACCAAGAATAGGATATGTACACTCAAGATGTCTTTGATTTTTTCTAGATGATTTAATGCAGTGACCCGGAGCTGACCAGCTGGCACTAGCTAGCGGTCATCTGTGACAGATAACCACAAAATTTTTCATCAGCATATTATGTTTCTTTTATCAGATACCCTGGAGGCATATAGTGTAAAACTTTGACAATGGGGGGAGGTGGCAATCTATCATACCAGGGATCGTTGAACAGCATCAACTCCTTTGCAAACTGGCTGGGCCCAGTCCCAGCCCCACTTTCTCAACTGCTCCTGGCACCAAGGCTGTCCTTTGTGTTTGCTGACTGCATTCAGCACCTGGCTGAGTAAGTTCTCCTTTTCTGACTCAGTGAGAGTGCACCAAGGAGGTCGAGTACGCTTTATTTTTTCCCATTGTCCCAGCCTTTGGTAGGGAGTAATTTTGTCATTGTGCTGTACCCACCTAACCATGTCCCTATCATAGACTCCTGTATAGGGCAACATTGGAGGAGAGGTGGTTGGTGCAGGCCATGGCTCAGGGCCAGGCTGTGGGTTCACAGGAGGGACAAACCATTTCCCTTTGATCCGATATGCAGGCCTAGTTCCTCCATCAATCAGTTTCATGGGAACACCAGGTACATAGAATTTATTGTTTTTGTTTTCTATGCTTCGCCAAACCCTATGAACTCTATTCCTTAGCTCTAATTCCTTTTCCTGCAATTGGCCAAGGGCCTCATGTACCAGCAAACTAGAATCATTTTGTATCAAATGTATTAACTCCTGTATAGGCTCATTCACATAAGAGTCATTTAAAGACATATTTCGAATTGCCTCGCCGAGCTCCAACTCAATGATCTGTATTTTCTCTGAAACTTGGAAACTTCCAGGGATATCTAATTTCTCTTTCTCTTGAAGTGTACTCAGCGCCATCAGCTCTGGGGCAGCTACCACATTTTTCCCCGCGTCCTTGTCACGCATTCCAATTCTAGGAACTCCTGTGTAAATGATAAGATATAGCAAGCAGCCAAAAGTGAAACCAAGTCCACCGAACATCCCCAACTGCTTTGGCTCCCCGGGGGACCTGAATATTCGCCTCCACAAATCTCCAGGCCTCAGCCCATCACCCCATTTGGCCAGTGGGTCATCCCTCAAGGCTCGCATAAGCCCCGAGGCACCACCCAGCCGTACAACACGCGTGCTTGTCACACAGCGGTCGTAGCCTGCACTGTTGGCGAGGCGGGTGTGGCACCAGGGTCCTGTAGTTCATGGGTCCTGTAGCTCATGAGTCCTGCAGCTCCCAGGTTCTACAGCTCCCAAGCCCTGCAGTGTCAAGGTTTTGCTTTATCTTTGCATGTTATGTCTACAGCTTGGAAGCATTTGCCCACTGTTCATTTTTAGCTTTATGCCTACATTTACGAATAACAGTTGTCTTAGTTTTTTTTTTTCTCAATGTTGCTTCATTTCTAACTGTGACCTCCAAAGCATTTTTCTCCTATATACAAATTATACATAAGGTTAGATATTTGACTTAACTGACTTGAGTAAATCAATGTTTATAGGAGAATTATAATAAAACTGCAAATGCAGGATAAGGCTAGTGCAGATGTTCAATGGTACCAGGCTCTCTCTAAATCTTAGTGTATTTTCTCTGCCTAAGATGAAGGGACAAGAAGGAAACATGGGAGTGAGCTATACTGGCCAGCCTGTTACCTTCTTCCTGGTAAGCTGATGCTTTCTCACAGGCCAGATAGGTGACATCAGTATCCCTCAAGTGGGTCATATCACCAGCATGACTTCACTCAGGTTGGAGATCTCAGGCCAGGTGACTGAATGTATATTGCTGGCTTTCACCACTCATGATGCCCCAGAGCTAAGCGTGCTGTCTTTCAGCAGTTGGCTGTAGGGTGGAGAGAGTGGGCGGTCCCAGCATGTGAGCAAGTACCTTCCCACAGCTTTGACTTCCATGCGTGCATGGTTCACTCTGCTACCAACTTTTGTATCTTAAGTTTCTTTCCCTAAAGCACATATGTCAGCTCTATCTCAGAAACAGTCACAGCCCTTAGGTTCCAGCCCAGGCCAATTGTCTTACCAGCACAGATGCCTGGCTCTGCCCTTCTCCCACAGTCCTCATGGCTAGAAGCCCCTGGGCCTTCAAGGGTTTCTGTACTCTTGACATTTATTCAGATGTTCAAATGCTTACTCAAACTCCTCAAATGCTTCTCCTAGGCCATGGGTGTGTCTCCATGATAGAGCACATTTCTCCATTGCTTGGAGACCAGGGTGTGGTGCCCAGTATGACAAAAATAAAAACAACAATAAAACTTGAGACAGAGCTGGAAGTGACTCAGTGGTAGAGTGTTCACCTACTCTGTACAAAGCCCTGACTTCCATCTCCAGGACTGCCCAAAAATGGCACACCCACAAAAATCTTATCTTAATTCTAACGGATATAAATAAGTTGTAAGTAATGGTATTATGTTTAATCCAGTCTAAGTTGAGTTAAGTCTAAGTGTGTTTATTTTCATTTCTACCCATCAGAATAGAGTAAAAACTTGAGTTTAGGGTTTCCAGTCCCTTTTGCTCGACCCTTCAGCATATTCATCTAACTTGTGGTGATAAGACAAGTAAAATACGAACTCTCCCTCCAATGGAGCCCACACAGAGAGGGAAGAAGGAAGTAGGCTGAGACACCGACAGCTCAGTAATAGTAAGAGGTTGTAAAAGAAACCAGACCTGGGCTGTTGTCCCTTTGCATCTTCAGCCAGATACAAAGCTGACTGAAATGACTAGATTGACGCATAATAGAGTTATCAGCCTGCTTGGTGTGTTGTTTGGCTCTACTAAGAGCCTTTGTTGAGGGCACAGTGGTCTAATTCAGACACATATATCATACCTGTACAACAGCTAGATTGTTGAGCCTGGAAAATGAGAACATAGATCTTCCAGAGGAAGGGAACTGCACACATCCCAGAGCTCGCAGCCTCAAAGACCATGGCAAAGCTATGCCACAGGTTTTCAAAGATGAAATGATTTAACTGGTAGCAGTCTACCCCGGAAGGCGGCTTAACAGAGCCGTAAAGGTGTGGTTCTTATGAATCAGGACAGGTGTCTGTCGCATGGGCTCTGTGTTGGGGGTTGGCAGACTGCTTTTCCCTCTGATGTCCTGCTGGGCGCAGGGAAAGGAGAGAGAGAGAGAGAGAGAGAGAGAGAGAGAGAGAGAGAGAGAGCATGCAACACGCCTGGCAATTGTCAGCTTTTCTCTGGTCCATCCTGTGAGACCTTAAGGGAAAAGCATGCATGCAACTGTGGATCCAGCTGTTCTCTCCCAGGATATGTGAGCACCAGGAAAAATGGGGTCACACCAGCTGCTGTCGGGAGTCTGGTGGGGTGGACACCATGCCATTTTCTTCAGGATCATCTGGACTGAAATGGGTGTACTGGGCTGGGGAAAGTGTGGCAGGTTCTGGGATAAAGGAGGTCGAGGGAACCTCTGGTTCTCAGAGAGCATCAACCGGGTTGGAGAGAACTTTCTCCAACAGCCAAAATTCCTTTAGGCAAAATCACTACACCTCTGAGGAAAGCTATTTGTGAACCAACAATTCTTTATTGCACCTTGTGTATCATGGTAGTAAAATCTCCTCAAAGTCTCATTCTCCTCTAAACTCTGAGATGGGTGAGGGTTTTTGAAACATGGGAAGTGGGAGTGTGGATTTGGGGGGTGAATGCATTCTATTGGCTGAGATTGGGATGCCTTGCAATGCCATATTTACATGGGAAAATGTCCCAGAGACTGGTTACATGACCAAGCTCACCTGACCTCCTGGGGAGTAGTGTGGATTGCAAGCAACAAGGAAGGTAGCCACTTTCAGGGTGGGCAGAAGCAGGGAGCGAGTTTGTTCCACACCTTCCATTCTCAGGATGAGTCATGAAACCCCAACTTTAAGATTTCCAGGGTTTGAACATACTCTTTTTTTCTCCTTTTTTTTAATATTTATTTATTACTTCAGGTTACATCTTCATCACAGTGCCTCCTTCCACTTTTCCCAGTCCCGCCCTCCAACCCTCTACCCCCTATCCCTTCCATCCCACTCCTCTGCAGTGGAGTATCCCTACATAACAGTCCCCCACCCCAGTTCAGAAGTCATATGAGGGCCAAGAGCCTCCTCATACACTGGGGGCCTACAAGGGAGTACCACTAGGGAAAAGTGTCTCACTGACAGGAAACAAAGCCTATGTTCCTGTTCCATTTGGTGCATTGGTTGTAGTATAGTTATCCTGTACTATATGGCTAAAATCTGATTATAAGTGAATAGATGCCATGTGCATCCTTCTGAGTCTCGGTTAGCTCACTTAGGATGAGCTTCTCTAGTTCCATCCATTTGGCTGAAAATTGCATGATTTTGTTGTTTCTGATGGCTGAGTAGCATTCCATTGTGTAGATGTACCAGAGATTTTTTTTTTTATCCATTCCTTGGTTGAGGGACATCTAGGTTGTTTCCAGTTTCTAGCTGTTACAAAATAAGGCTGCTATGAACATAGATGAGAAAACTCCTTTGTGATTTGGCGAGGAGTCATTTGGATGTATACCCAGAAGTGGTATGGCTGGGTCATGAAGTAGAGCTATTCCAAGTTTTCTAAGATATCGCCAGACTGACCTCCATAGTGGTTGCACAAGCCTACACTCCCACCAGCAATGGAGGAGGGTTCCCCTTTCTCCACAACCTCGCCAGCATGTGCTGTCATTTGAGCTTTTGATCTTAATCATTCTGACAGGTGTGAGATGGAATCTCAAGGTCGTCTTAAGTTGCATTTCTCTGATGATTAAGGATGGTGAGCATTTCTTCAGGTGTCTCTCAGCCATTAGGGATTCCTCCTTTGTGAATTCTCAGTTTAGCTCTGTTCCCCATTTTTTGATTGGATTATTTGGTTTCTTGGCATTTAATTTCTTGAGTTCTTTGTAAATTTTGGATATTAGTCTTCTGTCAGAAGTGGGGTTGGTGAAGATTTTTCCCCAATCTGTAGGTTGCCGTTTTGTTCAAATGACAGTGTCTTTTGCCTTACAGAAGTTTTTCAGTTTCATGAGATCCCATTTATTGATTGTTGATCTCAGGTCCTGAGCTGTTGGTGTTCTGTTCAGGAAGTTGTCACCTGTGCGGATGAGTTCGAGGGTTTTCCCCACTTTTTCTTCTAGTAGATTTAGTGTGACAGGCCTTATGTTAAGGTCTTTGATTCACTTGGACTTAAGTTTTGTACAAGGTGATAAGTATGGGTCTAATTCCATTCTTTTACATGTGGACATCCAGTTGGACCAGCACCATTTGTTTAAGATGCTATCCCTTTTCCATTGTACAGCTTTGGCTTCTTTGTCAAAAATTAAGTTACCATAGGTCACTACATGTCTCTAAGAAAGATGTCCTTTCGAAGAAATTCTTCTAGCTGAGGTCCGATTCTTCCCAGAGGATCATAAGGAACCATAAATATGTCCCCCACAAAGGTGTACTGAAGCAGTCTTTTGGTAATAATTTCTCTCCAGGACACTGACTCAGTCACAAACTCTCTGAAGTTTTGAGAAGGTTCCATGCAGTGCTGAGAAGAAGGTATATTCTTTTGTGTTTTGGTGAAATGTTCTGTAGATATCTGTTAGGTCCATTTGGTTCATGACATCTGTTAGACTCATTATTTCTCTGTTTGGTTTCTGTCTTGATGACCTGCCCATTGTTGTGAGTGGGGTGTTGAAGTCTCCCACTACTAATGTGTGGGAAGTGATGTGTGGTTTAAGCTTCAGAAGAGTTTCTTTTACAAATGTAGGTGCATTTATATTTGGGGCATAGGTATTCAATATTGAGATGTCATCTTGATGAATATTTCCTTTAATGAGTATGTAATGCCCTTCTCTATCTTTTTTGATTAACTTCAGTTGAAAGTCTGTTTTGTTTGATATTAAGATGGCTACTCCAGCTTGCTTCCTGGGTCCATTTGCTTGGAAGACCTTTTCCCAGCCCTTTACTCTGAAGTAGCATCATCTATCTTTGTTAGTTAGATGCATTTCTTGTATGCAGCAAAATGATGGGTCTTGTTTACGGATCCATTCTGTAAGCCTGTGCCTTTTTATTGGGGAGTTGAGTCCATTGATGTTGACGGATATTAATGACCAAAGTTGTTATTTCCTATTATTTTGGTGTAAGTGCTGGTTGTGTGTTTCTTTTGGTTTAGCTGCAGTGGAGTTTTTTGCTTCCTCTGTTTTCTTGGGTGTAGTTATCTTCTCTGGGTTGGAATTTTCCTTCTAAGATCTTCTGTAGGGCTGGATATGTGGTTAGATACTGTTTAAATTTTATTTTTGTCATGGAATATCTTGTTTTCTCCATCTATGTTGATAGAGAGTTTTGCTGGGTATAGTAGTCTGGCTGGGCACCTATGTTCTCTCAAGGCTTGTAAGACATCTGTCCAGGCCCTTCTAGCTTTTAAAGTTTTTGAGGAGAAGTCAGGTGTAATTCTGATGGGTCTGCCATTATATGTTACTTGACCTTTTTCTCTTACAGCTTTTAATATTCTTTCTTTGTTCTGTACATTTGGAGTTTCAATTATTATGTGGCAAGAGGAGTTTCTTTTCTGATCTAATCTGTTTGGTTTCTGTATGCCTCTTGGAATTTTATTGGCATCTCTTTCTTTAGGTTTGGGAAGTTTTCTTCTATGATTTTGTTGAAGATGTTTCCCGGACCTTGGAGTCGGGAGTCTTCTCTTTCCTCTATGCCTATAATTCTTAGGTCTTTTCATTGAGTCCTTGATTTCTTGGATGTTGTGGGTGAGAACTTTTTTAGATTTCTCATTTTCTTTTGTTGTTGTACTGATTTCTTCAACTGAATCTTCCATGCCTGAGATTCTGCCTTCCATCTCTTGTATCCTATTTTTGATACTCATGTCTGTAGTTCCTGTTCTCTTCTCTTGATTTTCCACCTCCAGGATTATCTCTGATTGTGTTTTCTTTATTGTCCCTACTTCCAATTTCAAGTCTTGAACCATTTTATTTGTTTTATACGTTTCCTGTTCCAATTTGCTTGTCTTTGTCTGCAAATCTTTCCAATCTTTCGAATCTTTCATTGCCTTGTCTCTTTCCCATTTATGTTAGGCTGTGTTGGCTTGGAGGTCTCTAATGGTGTTCTCCATTGCTTTAATTTGTAAAATTGAGGATTTTTGTATTCTTTCAGTGGTTTAATTTCTTCTTGAAAGGACTCCATTATTTTCCTAAGTATAGATTTGTCATCATTTTCATGTGTTTCAGCTATGGTGGGATGTTCAGGGCTTGCTGTGTTAACCTTGCTGAATTTCATTTGAGTCATATTTCCCTGATTTTTGTCAGTTTTGTTTTTTCACTGACCTTTAGTCATCTGGTTGCCCTAAGCTGATTGTTCCTGATGTCTTCTGGACTGTTTCAGTGGCTCTGCCTGTCCTCTTTAGGGTGTTGGGATGTCTGTGTGAATATTGGGCACTCTGGTAAACGGGAGGGACCTCTATCTGGCAGTTGGGGCTACCTCCCAAGACCCTGCAGTGATCAGACCTGTGGGATACTGTACTGGTTTAGGACAAACAACCCTCTTCCCTGTCTGAGTGCAATGTTCTTCCAAATGATTGTATATCTAGTAGCAGCACCTTTATGTCCAACAACTTTCTGGGTAAGCCCAGATATGCTTGTGCCTCCCTGCCAGCCACTCAGCTGGAGATAAATCTTGGTGAACCTGCCGTTCTCCTGTATGGAATGCCGGCATGGAAGCTGGGTTTTCCGGAAGCTGGTGAATACCTCTGTCTGAGGTTTGGAGCTATTCCTTGAGTATTTGTGTGGCTTTTGCCCGCTTCTGTAGCAGAACCTGTTTTGCGCCAGGCTACACACTGGCCTCTGCTCAAGGCCCCCGGCCTGTGCTCCGCACCACTGATCTCTGCTTTGGGCCCCAAACTGTGCCCCTCGCTGCTGTCTCTGCTTTGGTCACCGAGGCTGTGCCTCAAGCTGCTGACCTCTGCTTTGGGCCCTGAGCCTGTCCACTCGCTGGGTTTTTGAGTGCCTCTTGCCCACTTCCGAGGCGCGCTTCTCAGCCTGGGTTCCACGACATGCCACACTGGGCCCTACAGCCTGTGTTCCCGGCTGCACTGCTCCCCACGGCCTAGGTCTGCGCTGTGAACATACTCATTCCACCATCTCCATCCCAAATCCTCTGGAGACACATCCCAACAGCTGTCTTCATGCTCAGTGGCTTTACAGGGTTCATTTCCAGGACTAATCTTTCCATCAGAATTAATGATTATCAAAAGATTCCTCACCAAACCACAAGGACAGCTCTTCAACTATATAACAGCTTTATTTGCAATAGCTAAAAACTGGAAATAACCTAGATGTTCTTCAACCAAAGAATGGATTTAAAAAAAAAAAAACTGGTACATTTACACAATGGAATACTACTCAGCTATCAGAAGCAAGGAAATCATGCAATTTGCTGCCAAATGGATGGAACTAGAAAAGCTCATCCTGAGTGAGCTAACCCAGACCCAGAAAGATACACATGCCATGTATTCACTTATAACTGGATTTTAGCCATATAGTACAGGATAACTATCCTACAATCAACAAACCCAAAGGAACAGGAACATGGACTTTGTTACCTGTTAGTGGGACACTTTGCACAAGTGGAACTGCTATGTAGGCCTCCAGTGCAAGAGGAAGAAGCTCTTAGCCCTCATGTGACTGATGAACTCAGGGGGTTGGTATGTGGGGGCTCCCCACACTGGAGGAGTAGGATAGGTGGGAGGGGGTAGAGAGTGGGAGAGTGGGACCGAGGAGTGGAGGGAGGGGGCTGTGATGGAGATGTAACTTGAATTAATAAATAAATGTAAAAAAAATTAGTGGTTATCATACCTTGTGAGGTTTTTCTCTTTGCGGGAAGAGGAATGAGTGGTGTTTGTGTTAGTTCAAAATATGAAAAGGACATATATGTGTGTATATGTATGTGTATGTGTGTGTATACATAGATATACATATATATATGAATATATATCACATGCCTACCTGAGGCCAATGGAAGTCAGATAGTTCCACTGCCCAAATTCCTCTTTGTTTTGCTCAATCCATTGCCTTCTTCTCAATTTAAAGTTCTCAGTTACAAGGAAAAAAGCACAAGGAAAGATGTATCAAAGCATGAAAAATATTTTAAGTGAATATCAAAGAAGAAAGGTATTTAATATGTAAAACAAAGACCTAAGTAGTATTTAAAAGTAAGAAATGCACTAGAGAATCGGATGGGTCACAGAAGAGGAAATGACCATTGTTTTGATTCTGTGAAAAGATGCTCAGAAAAAAATATATATATTTACATATAATAAGAGGTATCTAAATTGAGATTACAGTGAGAGAGTTTTATACCTATGAAATTAAGAAAAAGGCTGAAGGACCTTTTTTCTTGACTTGGAATTGGCACCTCCTAGCAACTGCGGCCCTCCTGTGGGCACAATGCAAATGTTTACACTGACACTTGGCAGGGGTCAGCCTGCAGGCTTCTAGGAAAGGTGTTGGCCTATCCCCTGGTTTTGGAGTGGAGTTTAGTAATGTGTTCTGTAGGTGAATATGGTGACATGGATGAGAAATAACCCCCTATAGAGTCAAGAATCTTAACGATTGGTCCCCAGTACAGAGAGGTTCAGGAAGTGTGATATTGCTAGAGGAAATATGTGAGCTTTGGGAGTTCATACCCTTGCCCTACTTCCAAGTTCTTTCTCTCTGCTTAATACTTGCAGCTGAGATGTGATCTCTCAGTTTCCTGTTCCAGCTGCCATGCCTGCCACTTACTGCCATGGCTCCCCTCCAGTGATGAACTCAATGCTCTAGAACTCCTAAGCCCAAATAAACTCTTCCTTTTGTAAATTGCCTTCATCATGGTGTTTTATCACACCAATAGAAAAGTAATTAATACAGAAGTTTGTACCAGGGAGTGGGTTGTTACTTCAAAGAACCTGAACACATTGTTTTTCTGAGAAAGTTGGAGTATTTTGAAAGTTTGAACTTTATTTTTTTTCATTTTTATTTTTTTATTTTTTTTTCCTTTATTTTTTATTTCTTCAAGTTACATCTCAATCGCAATCCCCTCCCTATTCCCCCTCCAGTCCCACCCTCCCACCCTCAACCCCCCATCCTCTTCCCTTTTTTTTTTCTTTTAAGTTTAAGGAAAGTTTGAACTTTAAAAGTAGTTGAACACTGTAAGCAGAGTTTAAAGATCCATTCTAGTAGAAACATGGAAGCCATTACTGATGAAAACAACAGGACTATGGAAGTCCATGCCAAGGACTGCCAGAGGAGAACAACACCACTGGGGTTAGATGGCATTCCTGTGATATTTGAGCAAGAATCCAGTTGTGTTCTCCCTGTGTCCTAAAGCTAAATTTAAGACTAATGGATTAATTTCTTAGGCAGAGGAAAATTCAAGCTAACACATATTGATTATGTAGAACCATTGTTATGAATAACATATGCATGTCTATGATGAAAAAAAGTAGATACAAAGAAATAAAAAATGTGCAGTTCAGAGAGAAAAAAAAGAGCATTTCCTATTACTTAATGTTACAGCCTGGGCTTGCTGGAAGAGAGGCAGTAATTCTTAGAGAGGCTTGCTCTGCATTTGAACAAAGGGCAGGGTGCCCTTAAGGCAAGACTCCACCCAAAGTAAGGAATTTTATGCTCCTAGAAAACAACTGAATGAAATAAACTGCTGTCAGTGTGACTCAGAGTCCAGGTTCCTGCACAAGCTGGCAGCTGAACTCAGCAGTGTTGTCCATTTGGTACTGGTTTCAGGAATAAGAAGAATGCAAAGGTGAAATAGTCACGGATCTTCCTTCATTGTTTCAGAGAGGCGCTGAAGCTAGGCAGCCTGTGACAGGTGTCCCTGCGTGAAGGCCCTGGGAGGCCAGGAGATCATGAAAGGCCATCTCTTAGAGCTGTGAAACTGAAGCCTGGGCTTCAGCATCAGTCCAAGGTGTTGAAGATGCCAGAACTGTGAGACCTCTGCCAGTGAGAGCTGCATACAGGAGACAGCACAAACCCAAGTAGAGATGTGTGTTGCAGGCAGCAAAGATGGAAGGGTAGGGCCCTCGGAGTGCTTTGATAACAGATGCAGAGCTGCAGGATTTGGTATTTTCCCTGCTGCGTTTTGGCCTTGCTTTGGTCCAGTATATCCTCATTATGTCTCCTTTCCTCCCATTTGGAATCAGAAGGTATATTCTGCATGACGGTATGTTGGAAGTATATAATTTGCTTTTTTTTTATTTTGTAGGGAATTATAGTTAAGAAAAATACCTTGAGTCACAAAAGAGACTTTGCACTCACACTTTTGAACAATGCAGAGACTGTGAAAGACTATGGGGAATTTTGAAGTTGTTCCGTGGTATGGCCATGAGCCTAATGGGGCCCAGGGAGTAGAATGTGGTGGTTTGAAAAAAAAAATGCCCCCTTAGATTGAAGCAGATGCTGAGACATGCAGCCAAACATTAGGTGGAGCTCTGGAAGTCGTGTAGAAGAGTGGGAGGAAGAATATGGGGATCTAAGAGGATAAGAACTCCACATGAAGACCAACAGAACCAACCAACCTAGGCTCCAAGAGGCTTACTGAGTCTGAAGCACCAACCAAAAAGCTTATATAGATTGGATCTGGGCCCCCTACACATATGTAGCTGCTGGGCAGCTTGGTCTTCATGCAGTTCCCTTAGCAAGGGAAGGGGAGGGTTGCTGTGTCTGAAATGGACTCTGTTGCCTGTTTGTGGAACACTTTACCCTAGCTGGGCTCCCTTTTCTTGCCTCAGTGCAACAGGATGCTATGAGCCCTGATGCAACTTGATGAATTAGGATGGGTTGATGGGGGGACTCCCCTCATCTGAGAAGGAAAGGAGGGAGAAGAGGGGAAGGGGGAGAGTAGGTGGGGAGGAGGGAGGAGTCTTAGGTCAGGATGTAACTTGAATGAATAAATTTAAAAAGAAAAAAAAAGCCCTCTTGGGCTTAGGCATTTGAACACTTGGCCCTTGGTTGATGTGCTGTTTGGGAGGTTTAGGAGATAAGACATTGCTGGAGGAACTATGGTATTAGAAGTGAATGTTGAGTGTTTTATAGCCTCTACTCACTTCCAGTCATTCCTCTCTGCTTTTTGAGCTTAAGATATGACTCTCAGCTTCCTGTTCCTGCTGCTATGCCTTCCACTTGCTGTCATGGCTCCTTCTGAAACCCAAATGAACACTTCCTTCTGTGATTTGACTTGGCCATGGTGATTTATCCCAGGAACAGGAAAATTACTAATACACTGAACTTATGGAAAATTGATGCTTTTCTACTCTGTTACTGGAAGTAAAAAATGGCACAGTGGAAACACTTTGGCAAGACTTAGCAATGCGGTCAGCATTGCTCTTCATCCAGTCTCATCCCTAGAAATCAACCCAGAGATAGACTGAGAAAACATGAAAAGTCATTACATGAGAAATCTTCACTGCTTTGTGGCGCTGCAGAGCAATAGTAATCACATCAGCAGTCCGTAACGTTTAGAGATGTACGGTGTGCTGTGGCTAATGAGTGTAGAAGGTGGTTTAACTCTAGTGCAGACTTATCCAGAAGCAAAAGCACAAAGTTTAAAAAAAAAAAACTGATAGGAGGATACAATGTGAAATTTAAGGATTCATTTAAGAAGAAGGGCAAGTCAGATAAGTAAGATCAAAAATATAGGACATGGAGGGAATAGGGCAAAAAGCACAGAATAAAAGTCATATTTCTTTGGCTGTATCTTAATTTTGAGATTCAACTAGTGACTAATGATCTGTTGCTATTTTATAAAACAACTTAACAAAATTAACTGTGAAAGCCTTTAACCACAGAATGAAGTAGCTATAACCCTCAGTTTATTTACTCAGTGGTAAAGCCACCTGGGAGTATTACTCAGTGACTTAAGAATAATTTGTCTGTAGTGGGATATCCCTAATGTTATAGCAGTGGGGGCTACAATTAACCCCAAACTGCATACAGAGGGCAGGGGAGAACGTTGGGTGTCTATCTCCCTCCACCTAAATCCTTTAAGAGAAGGCCTCTCACTTAACTCAAACTAGACTAATGACCAGCAAAGCCTAGTGACCCTGCTGTCTCATACCCCTCACATACGCAGTGCACTGAAGTTGCAGGTACATGCATGGCTATGTCTGGCTTTTTGCATGGGTGTTAGAGATTTGAATTTGGACCCTCATGACTGCACATGAAATACTCTTACCCATTCAGCCTTCTCTCTGGCCCCTATGGTTGTGAAGTTTTTCTATAGTACAGCTATGCAAATATATATATATATATATATATATATAATTGCAGAATACATTGAATAATTGTGTAATATCTCCCACTCCTGATGTTATTCAGAACTACAGTTAGAGGTGAGCACAGGAAGTTCATATGTAAAACAAATGACATTAAGTGAAAACACTGAATGGGGAGAAATGGCTCTTCAGTTAAGAGGACTTGTTGCTCTTGCAGAGGACCCAGGTCCAATTCTCAGCACTCACAACCATCTGTAACTCCCATTTCAGGGGATCCAATGATCTTCTTCTGACAACTTGTTGGGCACTACATGCATATACTAAATGCATATACTACATGCATATACTAAATGCATGCAGGCAAAACACTCATACACATAAAATGAAATGAATCTTTCAAGAAAAGAAATACTCAAGTCTGCCATTTGAATTGGAAATATTCAAGTAAACAAATATTATTTTATCTTAAATTTATTTCATAGCTGGATCCACACTAAAAAGTCCTATAGACAATGACTAAACCAGCATCAGTGGGCACACCAAGCTCTCAAACAAACTGTGCTCTCAAAATCCATTCTCACCAGGTATGTTCTATTTAAACAAAAAAAGAAAGAAAGAAAGAAAGAAAGAAAGAAAGAAAGAAAGAAAGAAA
>CAJQZJ010030881.1:0-10991 GCA_907164525.1 Lophiomys imhausi
GTGCACCCCCACACCTGGCTAGTACTGGATTACAGGCGGGCACCCCCACACCTGGCTAGTACTGGAATACAGGTGTGCCCCCCTACACCTGACTAACAATGTGGTTGCTTGGCTTTGTTTCCTGTAGCATTGAGGATTGAGCCTGGGGCCTCACACACATGAACAAATACTCTTCTGCTGAGCTATATTCCCAGCCTTTATTTTGAGATTTAAGTTGCTCTTGCTGGCCTTGAACGCAGTCGGTAGCCTGGGTAAACCTGATTTCTGTCTTCCTTTCCCAGCTTCCCACATAGCTGAGATTAAGGCCTGTGCTACCCAGTCTGGCTTCAACATTTAAACTTAATTCAGAGAAAATAAAAAATAGATTTCCAGTAGTATTTAGGAATTTAAATTAGGAACTTCAGAATTATGACTTTTTAAATTTTTTACTTTTTTCTTTTGAGATGAATTCTATTTTGCCCAAGATGGCCCCAAAATCCTGAGCTAAAATGACCCTTCTGTTCCCAAATATGTTGACCCAAGTATACACCACAATGCCCAATATTCTAGAAATTCAAATTTTTATGATTTGGGGGGGGCATGTGGGTGTGGTACTACTACTATAGTAGTAGCTACTTGAAAGACTGAGGCAGGAGGATCACTCGAGGGCAACATGACAAGTCTGCCTGCCCATCCTGGCTGTTCTTTCTCTCAGCTGAGATGTGCGTTATCAGGGTAAGCAGATTTCCACTCTAGACAGCAGCTCTGCTGCATGTGTGAGGAGTGAGAAGTGGCTGGAAAGCCAAGGCCCATGTTCATTACGCAGCAGGTTTTAAGCTGTTTACTCTCCCTTCAGGAGCCTTGGGCAAAGCACCCAGTAAAGTAACCGATGCCCTTCCTGAGCCTGAACCTGCAGGAGCGATGGCTGCCTCAGAAGAGGGAGAGGAGGAGGATGAGGAGGAACTAGAGGCCATGCAGTCCCGGCTGGCCACACTCCGAAGCTAAGGCCACCCAGTTTGGGTCTCGGCTCCCTGGTGTCTTCTTCTAGGTGTGTGCAGCCTCTAAGGAGCCACCATTTCCTGTGTCTCTTGTACTACACCTCTGTTGTGAAGCAGAGCATTTTGGAGAGGATTCTACTCTAGTGTATCTTCACTGTCTGCAGAGGATTTAAGGATTGTTTTTATGAAGGTGGTGTATTCAAATGCGTTATTTTCAAGAACACAAATAGCAGAAGTATCTTCCTTGGGTGAGGGCAAAGAAACCCATTTTTTCAGGAACCAATTCTGAGAAGAGTAGATTGAATATTAAGGACTCTCTACTGGTGTGTATGTGTAAAGTACTATATAAGTGGACGTTAATAACTTCAATAAACTTCTGCTTTAGTCTTGGTCTCATTGTAAATGTCACATGCAATGAACTCAAGGTGTTGATCTCCCAGATGTCTCAGTGTTGGTGCATCGGGACGTGGGAGCTCAGCAGAAGTGCCTTCTGCTCAGGAGCCGCAGGTCCCGTCTTCCAGACAGGGTGTGGGGGCCACTCTTGTGCCCATCTATTTTGTCATGTGTTTAACCAGTGGGTGATGTTATGTGCTGTGTTGACCATGCTGGATGACCATATCACGCACTGTTGTGTACATGGGCATCTAAGCAGCTGTCAGTCATTCTTCCCCACTACAAGTGTTATGCAGAACACACAACTCTGCAATCAGGACTCTTACACTCCATCCCAGCTTGGAGCTAAGTGTCTTGTACATAGGGGCATAGCCCTAACCATGAACACCAAGGGCTAACCGATAAGAGGTTTTGGTTATGCATTGAAACATACACACTAGGACATGGTTTAGATGCACTGAGAAATACCCTGCAGTAGCATTAGTTACAGTTTGAGCTTTCTGGTATGCCTGGTCTCATGCAGTCTTCACAAATGACAGCAGCTGCTTGCTGACGTCACAAACCCTAATGTACAATGGCCTGTATCTACCATTATTGTGGTAAAGAATGGCTTTGCTACCCAAAACAACCCATGTGCTCTGTTCTTCCCTTCCTCCCTCTCTAATCCCTTGGCATCCACTGGCCTGCCTACTGTCACTATAGGTTTCCCTTTTCTAGCCTTTCAGTGTGTCTTCCCTCATGTGGTGATGGGCATTTATGTTTCCTCAGTGTGGGATTATGGCTTGATTGTTCAGCTTTTCTCATTGCAGCAATCCATTTTCTAGCTGTACCACAGCTTATCCTGAAGAGCATCTGGACTGCTTCTGAGTTTGGAAATTGTAATTAAACCTGAATCAGTGTCTGCAGCAGTTTTCCCTGTGTGTGAGTTTTTAATTCCTGTGGATACCAGGGAGCTCAACCAATGGGATCGTGTGGTCAGCACATACCTGTGCTGGAAGGGGCTTAAAGCAGCTTTGCAGAGCACATACTTGTCCACCTCCCGGGAGGAGGAAGGAGTTCTGCCGTTCTGTGTCCTTGGCAGCATTTGTCATGAGGGATTTCTGTTGTGTTGGTACCTTGTCTTACTCTGTAATCCTTGATGAAGTATGCTGGGCATCTGTTTTTATACTTGCCTTCTCTGTATCTTTGAAAATGTTGAAATAGTGGCCTTGAACTCATGATCTCTGTTGTACCACCACACCCAGCTTGCTACCTGTATTTCTTCACTGTTGGTGTTCATTCATTTTATAAACTGGATTGTGTTCTGATTATTCAATTTTAAGGTCCTCTTACATATTTTGGCTCAATCAACTATCAGATTTTATCCTATTCTCTGGTCTGTTCTCTCATTGTTGGCAGGTTCTCAGCTGAAATTTTTTACTTTTAATAAAACCCTGCTTCTCAATTATTTTGTATATCATGCCTTTGGTGTTAAAAAAAAAAAGTATCAGCCAGGTATGGTGGAGCATGCCTTTAATCCCAGCACTTGGGAGGCAGAGGCAGGAGGATCTCTGTGAGTTCGAGGCCAGCCTGGTCTACAAAGCAAGTCCAGGACAGCCAGGGCTCTGTTACACAGAGAAACTGTCTTGAAAAAGAAACAAACAAAAAAAGTATCACTACTGGGGATGTAGCTCAGTTTGTAGAGTACTTGCCTGGCATGTACAAGGTTCTTGGTTCAAGTTTCAAATACCAACACACACACACATGCATGAATGCACGCTAATCCAGGGTCATTTAAAATGTCTGTATTACCTAGTAATTTTCTTGTTTTAGCTGCATGTGTTTACTGTGGTGGGATGTGTGTGCCAGTGTACACTTAGAGGTCAGAAGACAACTTGACAGGAGTTGGGTTTGGTTCTCTTTCCACCATGTGGGCCCAGGGATTGGACTCTGGTGGTCAGGCTTGGAAGTAAGCCTGTTTTTTTCGCTAAGCCAACTTCCCCTTGTGTTATGTTTTATATTGAGGTCTATAATCCAGTTGCGGCTAATTTTTATGAAGAATGTTAAAGTCTGTATGCAGGTTTGTTGTTTTGTCATTTTCTTTGCATGTGGATATCCAGTTCAGGATCATTTGTTGAAAAGGCTCTTTCTGCCAGTCTAATTTTATATATATATATATATATATATATATATATTTGTAAAAAAAATTAGATATGAGATGGTTATCTTGTCTATGTAGATTGAAAGATACCACTGGGCATTTGCAGAAAGAAGTGCTTAGGTGGAAGATCCTACCTCCCTTAGTTGGGGGTATAGTAAGGAGTTTAAGGGATAAGAAAAGCCACTGGTCCTAGGCTCAGACTGAGCTAAGAAGTGTCTCCCTCCTTTGGGGTGATTTTGTCAGGTGTTTGGTTTCAAATGATAAAAGTAACACATGCTGCATTTGTTTGTTGCCAAAATCAATCATTTGTATTGTATGGATCTACTTCTGTGCTTTCTGTTCTATTGTCTGTTCTTCCACCCCAAGCCAGATATGAGACACAGATGCCACACACTACCCTGCCATTTGGGAGGCAAAGACAGGATTGCCTGGGTTACATAATTGACCCTGACTCAAACCAACCAATCAGCCAAACAAAGACTGGTGGTGGTGCTCAATGGTGGAGCAGTTATCTAGCATGGATTCAATTCCCAGCACCACAAAAGAAAACAAAACAGCATTACAGTAATTGTCAGTCAGTTCCTATCACCCTTTGAATTGTTTGAGACGGGGTCTCACTATGTAGCCCTTCCTGGCCTGGAACTTGTTTAGACCAGGCTGTCTCTGCCTCTGGAGTGCTGGGATCAAAGGTGTGCACCACCACACCGGGTATTCTTTTCTTTAAGTTGCATTGGTGATTCTGGGTCTCTTGCCTCTTCATGTAACTTTAGAATTAATTTACTGAGATTCAAAAATAATTTGCTAGTTTTTACTGGTATTGCATTGAATCTGTGAATTCCATTGGGAAGAACTGATGTGTTGGAGTGATGCCACAATGCATTATAGTGAGCCAGTGAGTTTCTTTACAGAGACACTGGCATTAGCCTGCCAATATCTCCGGGCACTTTGGTTTATATGTGATATTCAAACTTTAGTCAGGTAGAGGACACTGACAGCCTCTCTTCCAAGCACTCAGGAACAGGTCATGTTTTCAGATCCCCGTTTCCACATTAAGCAGATCACTTTTAGCTGTCTGCCATGTATTCCTTTTCCATAATATGCTTTGGTGGCTTTGCCAGAAAACAGTTCGTATCTGCAACCTGTCCCTCTATCCAGGTGCTTAAACTAGGTGCAGCAACAGAAATACTGGCTTTTCTGCCATCTCATCAGGACCCACTTGGTGCCTGAGAAAAGGTCCAAGGGCACCTAAATTCCCACTGTATACCCACAGCCCACTCACTTTTAAAGTCTGTTCTCCAGCATGGAGAGCTCATGCTGTTCACCCCAACCATAGTCGTGACCTTCCAGCACCCCTGCCCCAGCCTCTCCATCTCATGTCAGAGGTGCCTCCTCTACCTGTCATGAAGGTGGATGAAAAGACTTCAAAAACTTACTATCCTGTTTTCTGTTCTCAAGTATTTGCATAAAAGACAATGAAAAACAAGTCTAGAGCGTGAGCCCATGAGTTCAACATTACAGACTCAACAGAGACAGTACTTGAAGAATAATGCCTGAAACCCTCCCAAGTGTGAAAAAGTTCATTCAAGAAACACAGAGTCACAGCACTGGAAGAGTAGGGTAGAAAAGACCAATTACTAGGTACTGATTTATTGCTGTATTTAGTGACTCACACCACCGCCTGTACGGCCCCTTGCCACCTAGAACAGAAAACCTAAAGGTATTTGTGCTCCTGCATGTCCTCTGCAAGACATGTCTAGTCCTTGAGGCTGAAATGACACTAGATGGTAAGGTAAAGCTATGCAGATGAGAGAAAAGGGGAGGAGTGCAGGAGGAAGACGGGAAGGAGCGTGCCAGACGCTGAAGTGAAGTGAAAAGGGAATAGGCTGAGCCAGTGTTCACACCTTTAATCCTAGCTACTCCAGAGTGGGTCTGAGTCCAAGGCCATTGTGGTCTACTTAGCAAGCTCCAAGACAGCCAGAGCTACAGAGAGACCATGTCTCAGGACAGGTGGAGTATAGCTTCTGCATGGAGTGATGAGAAAGTACTAGTGTTTACTACACAAAACTAGATATATTGCCACCTACTTTGTATACTTTTGTTCAAAGCAGCAAATCTTGTTATATATGTTTCTGATTTGGAGTCTTAACGTTTATTTTGTATGTGTGTGGCCATGTGTGAAGGCCAATGGACAACTTACAGGACTTGGCTCTCCACCCACTAATGGGTTCCAAGAATTGAACTCAGGTTGTCAGGTTTGGTGACAAATGCCTTTACCCCAGTGACCCACTTCACCAGGTCCTGCAGTGTGTGTACTTTTAAAGGATAGTCTATGTTCAGCCTCAGTTGTAGTTTGATGTCTCAAAAATGAATGTATAAAACTGGACAATGGTGGTGCACACCTTTATTGCCAGCACTTGGGAGGCAGAGGCAGGTGGATCTCTGAGTTTGAGGCCAGCCTGGGTTACAGAGCAAGTTTCTGGATGGCCAGGGCTACACAGAAACTGTCTCAGGAAAAAAAAGTGTAAACTAGTTTATATGGATGTTCTAATATTAACCTCCTGGTATTGCATGTTTTAATTTTTTCTGTCATCCCATTTTTAATGTCGTTATATTTGAACTTGTCAATATTTCTCATCTAGGATTGCTTTTCCACGTACCTAACTAGTATTGACTTGTAATTTCCTTTTCATACTTTTTGTGAGATTGATGTTGAATCCATGGGGCTTTTGAGAAGAACGTGTTTTGCTAACATCTTTCTCCCTGGCACTGGCTGTTACTATTCTCTCCCTCCTCTGTGCATGCCTGTCATGGTTACCACCTCCCATGGAAACCTTTACCAGAGGCCAGGCATCCATCCATGGCTTCAGCCTCCAAAACTGAGCTAAATAAGCCCAGCTGGAGAATACTGCATTCCCCAATAGAAGATGATCAGGCGTAGGGACTAGAGATGGCTCCTCGGTAAAGAGCAATAGATGCTCTTCCAGCACACATGGCAATTTACACCCGTCTGTAATTCTAATTCCAGGTTATCTGACACCCTCACACGGACATACATGCAGGCAAAACACCAATCAGTGCTCTAAAAATAAACAGTTAAAAAAAAAAAGCGAGCAGGTGTGATGGCTCGCTCACATTTAATCGCGGCAGAGGGGGGGGGACTTGAGTTAGAGGCCAGCCAAGGCCATCTTTGAAAAGGACAGATTAAGCTAGCTTCGAGTCATTTCTCTGTCTTTTGGCAATTTTTCTCTGTATTAGAGGATCACTGTTTTTCTGGGTTATTTCTTTAAACATTTCTCCTGTCTCTTTAGAAAAATAAGTAGGTGAGTTTAGGTTAGGCCTGTATGTATTATATAGTTCTCAGCTGTATTCCATTCCACAAGCATTCTCTCCTGGTTCAGAGAAACCAGCTTAACCTGCCACATGTCTGTGACTTTTGAGACTTGAGGTCCCTGTGTCAGTAGCTCAATCTTCATCCACACCAGCAAGTCCCTGTTCTACTGAGTCACTGGTGTAGGTTGGGCCAGAAAACTCCACAGACAGCAGCTATACTGCAGGCTCCTGAGCTGAGGGAAGTCCAGGGCCTCATGCAAGGATAGATAGTATGCCTACCAGGATGGTCTCCAGCATCCCTTAACTTTCATCCATCAGAGTGGAAGGTTGTCATTTTTAAAAAACGCCTTTAGAGATTTAATGATATTTCCAAACAACACATTTCTTACTTTTATATTTATTATTGTGCAAAATAATATTTATTGATTTATTGGTTGATTGAGATAGGGTCTCACTATGTAGCTCTGGCTGTCCTGGAACTGTATAGATCAGGCTGGCCTCGAACTTACCACCTGTCTCTGCCTCGGGATCAAAGGCTCAAAAGTATATACCGTTAAGCCCTGCATTTCATTTCTTACTTTTAAATATTCATTATTGTATCATCATTATTATTTTGGCAAGTTTGGTAAAGTTAAGCCTTCTCAAACATCTGTGATGGCTAATCTTGGGTGTTAATTTTGCTACAGCTGAAGTCAATTAAAACCCAAGTTGCAGGGCCAGCCTGTGAAGGACTTCCTTAATTAGATTATTTGAAACAGGAAGGCCCACTCCTAAATCTGGGTCACACCTTCCGGTGGCAATCCAAATAAAAAGGATGTAGAAAGCAGCTTTGCTCTGTGTACTTGGCCTCACTTTCCCTGGCAAGTTCATCTGTCCTGTTGCTGAAGCCAATGTTACTTCTTTGGAGTCCCAGTGGAGACTGAAGAGCAGCAACTCTTCAGGATCTGTGGGACTTCAGCACAGATTGACTGCACACACCCCTACCCTTGTGGATGAACAGCTACTGGATTCTCAGCCCTTCTGTCACAAGACAGCCACTGTTGGACTACAGAACTACAGACTGTAAGCCAAGCTAATAAATCCTTTAGTCACTATGTTCTGTTTCTGTGGAGAACCCTGGAAAATTCATATTAAAAATTCTAAGTACTATTTTAACTGAATCACCATTTTTTTTTTTTTTTTTGGATGAGTTGTACTTCACTGTGACTTTTTAATTGTTGGCTTTAATCATATATACTACCCCATTTACTAACATTTGAGGCATGGTTTCTACAGAATGGCTATTACTTTTGTAACACAAAAAGTACTTTTTAGGGCATCATTAGGGCACCATTTATTTTGTGTAAGGCACATGTTTCTTAGATATGCAAGCCATGTCAATTCTGGGAGTCCTCCTCAGTCAATCTCTTACCATTTTGTCTTTCAATTTAAACTTTAAAATTATTTTACATGCATGAGTGTTTTGTGTGTATGTGCATGCCAGATGCCTGTGCAGGCTAGAAAGAAACGACACCGCAGGCACCTGGAGCTCAGGTTACAAGCAGCTATGAGCAGCTCTGAGTCCTCTGCCAGAACAGGTGCTTTCTGCCCCCATGCATTTGGAGAATTTCCTGTGTCCAGTGGGTTGAGTTACTTTTTGTCAGGAGCATGCGACTCAACTTGGGGGGCTTGGCAGTGGATTAGAGTGCTCAGCAAACTCCAAGCCAGGTTTTTGCTTGTGCGCGGGACCTGATCTCAGGTTGAGTGCTTAGTCAGCTCAGCTTTCCTCCCCAGGCCCCTAGTTTGAATTTATTACTACATTTAAAAAACATATCCTTATTGGCTTAGCTGGATTTGCTCAATCTGATGACATGTCATCAAATATTGGGAAACGGATACCTCTGAACATCAGCCATTTCTGTCACTAAACACTTTTCTGTGTTCTCCATATTACCATCTTTTTTGTTTTCTGACATTGTTTTCTATCACATGGCTTTCCCCTCAATGGTCTAGTTCACAGAACTTTTGACTCTTGAATATTTTTGTTATTATTACTGTCTTAATTGATAGGGCCCATGTATGAAGAAGTCAGAGGACAAGCATGTGAGCTGGTTTCTCTCCTATTCTAACATGGGTTCTGAGAAGCACCTTTATGCAACCACCGAGCTGTCTCACTGCCTCTCAACCATCTCAACTGCAACCATCCTGCTTCATTTAAAGTTACAACATGGCTTTTTTCCAAACCTGGCCATTCTGACAGATCCATCCATCTCCTACACTCTTCTTTAAACTTTCACTCCAGAATCTGTAACTTTTCAGGTGTGTGTGAGGGTGTGAAAGTTCTTGTTGGCTCCTGTCTTTCATAGCTCTTTGTCATTAAGACAAATTCAGCTCTGAGTAACGTTCCTCTAATTCTGTATAGGAACCTTTGACAGTGGACTTAAACATGGTTTTCCACGTTCTACTGCTCTGGCATAGTTGATTTCTGAGCAATAGTGCATATTCTAGATCCAATCTATAAAGGAGCCTGTAAGATACATCTTCAGAAAATATTTCCTATAAACTTAGAAATTCATTATTGAAAGCCATATTCACTATTGACCTTCCACCAATCAGCCCACAAGTCAATCCCTACACTCTAGGCCTTGTCTACTTAGCACTCGCGTTTCTGCAGTTACAGCAGCCCAGGAGAACGGAACCCAGAAAGGTGCCTTCTTTACCAATGCTGCCCTCTTCAGAGATGCAATTGTTCTAACACCCTTCCAACACTGTACACACAGGACCAGAGGACTAACAATATTGTTTCAGCCTCTTAACTGTTCAGAAGCAGTTACCAGTCACTATTTGGGTTTTGATTAGTTCCCATTTCCAAATTGGTGGTGGCTCTTCACAAAAGTGAGAGACAGACCAGCACTGTATTAGTCACTAAGAATTGATGAATAATTTCTTTGCTTTTGAGAAAGGCTCCTGCACCAATATTAAGCCTACATTTTCTTGAAGGTATGTAAACACAGAATAAAGGCCAGTGAACCAAGCCAGAATATTATATGAATATTTTAATGCAAAATGCTTACCACTTAAAATTAGCAAAGCTTCATTTAAATTAAAATCCCATTACCTAAAGATGGTTAACCCCAAGAATTATACAGTAGTTATTTCTGCTATATAATGCCAGTCCTTCCTATGCAATATATTTAGAACTGCACCATTACCTGTCACTTCCTCCATTGCTCTTCTGGACCCTTGTTGGGTGGGGAGGGTGCTCCAGTGGACATAAAATAAAATAAAACCCAATTAAACTCAGCAGTGATCTCTAATAGTTAAAAATCCACTTGGATGAGCTGTCCAACCAAACAGCTGGGGAATAACTGCAAGTGCTGTTCAGAGCCAACAGGTCCTCAACTTGGCAGAAGATCTGCACTAGGTGAAGTCACAGTATAAGGATGCGTGCTCTGTAAATAGTTACTACATATACACACTCAGTGTCTGTAAACACTAGAAATATACATTAGAGACAGTACCCTCACAAGTCGGGTGTACTTTAAAAAAGAAGATGAGGTAACATGAAATCTCAAAGTCCACAGGAATCCTGCCTGAAGAGTTTGATCAGCTGCCAATAATTCATCTCCAATGTACAGAGAGGAGTTAAGGTTTGCACAAACTGGACTCACTGGCTTTCAGCATAGCAACCGCATCTTTCACTGCATGGTAGATAACATTCTTCACCTAAAGTGACAAGAAAAAAATGACTCCCTCAACGAAGAATAAACTTCACCACACACATTAACTTTACTTCTCTTAGAATTTAAGTCAATACTCAACATGTAATGCAAGGGCCTCTGGCTCCCGGAGACCAACCAGTATGCCACACACATACTTTGTAAGTTCCCTGGAAAACTTCACAAAGCTCTTTTCTGCCCTTACAGGTTTTGGCCAAGGTGAATTCATGGTGTTTTATCAGACTTTAACAACTACTGTAGTTCTCAAACATGAAGCAATATGCATTACTTCACTGTTGAATTGGTTTGAGTTGTGATCTTCTTGTGTAGCTCAGGATGGCCTTCAAACCCTCAAACCCTCTTCAGCCTCTGGATTAGAGAAGCTGGGATTACAACGTTGAGCAGCCACACACACACACACACACACACACACACACACACACACACACACAC